>LGRX02030044.1:0-27980 GCA_001247695.2 Cymbomonas tetramitiformis
GGGCAGCCCTCCCCGCAGCATAGAGCAGCGCAGCTCAGCCATCTTTCCAGGGCTGGACTGGGCAGCCCTCCCCGCAGCATAGAGCAGCGCAGCTCAGCCATCTTTCCAGGGCTGGACTGGGCAGCCCTCCCCGCAGCATAGAGCAGCGCAGCTCAGCCATCTTTCCAGGGCTGGACTGGGCAGCCCTCCCCGCAGCATAGAGCAGCGCAGCTCAGCCATCTTTCCAGGGCTGGACTGGGCAGCCCTCCCCGCAGCATAGAGCAGCGCAGCTCAGCCGTCTTTCCAGGGCTGGACTGGGCAGCCCTCACCGCAGCATAGAGCAGCGCAGCTCAGCCATCTTTCCAGGGCTGGACTGGGCAGCCCTCCCCGCAGCATAGAGCAGCGCAGCTCAGCCATCTTTCCAGGGCTGGACTGGGCAGCCCTCCCCGCAGCATAGAGCAGCGCAGCTCAGCCATCTTTCCAGGGCTGGACTGGGCAGCCCTCCCCGCAGCATAGAGCAGCGCAGCTCAGCCATCTTTCCAGGGCTGGACTGGGCAGCCCTCCCCGCAGCATAGAGCAGCGCAGCTCAGCCATCTTTCAGGGCTGGACTGGGCAGCCTTCCCCGCAGCATGAGCAGCGCAGCTCAGCCATCTTTCAGGGCTGGACTGGGCAGCCCCTCCCGCAGCATAGAGCAGCGCAGCTCAAGCCCATCTTTCCAGGGCTGGACTGGGCAGCCCTCCCGCAGCATAGAGCAGCGCAGCTCAGCCATCTTTCCAGGGCTGGACTGGGCAGCCCTCCCCGCAGCATAGAGCAGCGCAGCTCAGCCATCTTTCCAGGTGGCTGTAGAACAGCGCAGCTCAGCCATCTTTCAGGGCTGGACTGGGCAGCCCTCCCCGCAGCATAGAGCAGCGCAGCTCAGCCATCTTTCCAGGGCTGGACTGGGCAGCCCTCCCGCAGCATAGAGCAGCGCAGCTCAGCCATCTTTCCAGGGCTGGACTGGGCAGCCCTCCCCGCAGCATAGAGCAGCGCAGCTCAGCCAGCATTTCCAGGGCTGGACTGGGCAGCCCTCCCCGCAGCATAGAGCAGCGCAGCTCAGCCATCTTTCCAGGGCTGGACTGGGCAGCCCTCCCCGCAGCATAGAGCAGCGCAGCTCAGCCATCTTTCCAGGGCTGGACTGGGCAGCCTTCTGGTGCATCCTGCGCCATGCGGCGCTGCTTCCTCGTGGCAGGCGCTGCTCAGTGGAGGGGGGGCACTTACCGGTGAGGGAGGTGCTGCTCAGTGGAGGGGGGGCACTCACCGGTGAGGGAGGTGCTGCCGAGGCCTGTGCCAGCGAAGAGCTGCTGCCTTAGCTGGAAGAGTTGGTCCTCTGCCCGGTCGCACTCCAGGAAAGCCAGAGGGGGCTCCCATGTCCATTCCTCCTGCCGTGCTCACCCCCGCTTACCGCTTCATCTGCCAGCCCCAGCACGCTGCTCTCCCCCCACCTGCTTCGTTGCACAGCCTGTTGCCCTCAGGGGAAAAGGGCGTCACTGCACCACGCTGTCATCTCCCGCCCACCCCGCTGTGCACTCCCCCCTTCTTGGCCCTTTGGGTTGGATTGCGCTCGCCTGCCTGGAGCGCCCGCAGCAGAACTCCCAGAAGCGCCTGTAGAAGGAGGGGAGGGGCGGACTGGCCTCATGGGAAGTCGGTCAAGCCTCATCCGCCACCAAGGCTGGTGGCGTTTTAGGCTCAGCTTGACATCTGCATCCATGCGCTGGGTCGGGTGCTAGGGGCAGGTTCCGCGGGAGGGCGGCGGCGGCCCAAGCATGCAACCAGGCGAGGGGCTTGTACAGGCAGCGGGCGTGCCACCTTCTCGAGGGTCTCATCGCGGTGGTAGCGGTAGAGGTGCCGGCCGAGCCATACTCTTTTCTCGGGCACCCCCATGCGCCCCAGGAGAACCTCCATCTCAGCATGCAGGGCCTCCTGACTCTTCTCTTCCCCACTCCCCTGCTTTGCCCCGTCCGCTGCCTCTGTGTGTGTCCCTCGATGCCCCTCACGTCGTCGCCCCTACCTCATCCCCACCTGCCCAATACCACACGCCCAGTGCCCCTATCCCGTTGTCAGTTCCCCCCCCATCTTCTCCGCCCCTTTGCCGCATGCTGAGCATATGCAGTGCCATGCCACCCGTTCCGCATCGGCCGACTGCTCAGAGTCTCTCCCCTCGCCCCCTGATGCAGCTCCCACTGCATTGCTCAGACCAAAGCACACGGCACTGCCCCCTGATACCGCCTCCGATCCAAGAGCTCGTCTGAGCGTCCACACCCGAGGGCGTCAGAGCGCGCATCAGCTCAAGCTTTCACTTTTCTTGCGTCACTCGCATTCTGGGGCTCGTGCACAAAGCAGCTGCTCCCCGCACTGAACTGCGACCGAGCCCACAGCCAATACAACTTTCTCTGACAGCACACGGTTCTGGAAAGGTACTGAGAGAGCCTCAAGGGGCCAAGATGCAGGCGCGCGTGCTGAGACAGAGGTGAGCCCGCGGCCCGCTATACACCAGTCTACAAGAGTTTCCTGTGGCACCCCCACTTCGTGGAGCCTAGCAGTGCGTACCTTGCTCTTGCCCAGGCTCAGCCATGGGCGCCACCATCTCCAGCAGCGCCCATGCCTGTGCCACGTCCACCACGAGATGCTCCGTGAATGGCCAGCGCGCAGGAGTGGGCCTCGCCGCCTTGCCCTCCGCCCCCACCTCAGCTGACGCCACTTTGCTTTCGCCTCCAGCCTCCCAGATGTGTGGCTGTGAGATCCCCTCCGCAAGCGCCGCCCCGGCTTCCAGCACGGCTGCATTCTCAGTGGCCGCATCATTTTCACCTCCGGGCTCCGTTGGGCAGAGCACGGACGCCGTCCCCGGTGCCTCAGTCTCTATGGCTGGCACAGGCACTGCCTCAGACGCCCCAGATGCTAACGTGCGGCTCCGCCTCTCCTCCATCACAGTGTCTTCCTGTCGCCAGGCAAGCATGCTCCCATCAACAGCTTAAAGTGTTGCATCAATTAATAGACAATCTCTTAGCTACCGAGCATCAAGGTGACGCAACCAAATTGGGACTGTCAGTTAAGGTGATGTAAACCTATAATTGGAACCATCGATCAAGGTGATGCAACCTAATTGGGACCATCGATCAAGGTGATGCAACCTAATTGGGACCATCGATCAAGGTGATGCAACCTAATTGGGACCATCGATCAAGGTGATGCAAACTAATCAAGGTGATGCAATCTAATTGGGACCATTGATCAAGGTGATGCAAACTTATTGAGAACGTGAATCAATGTGGTGCAACCAAATTTAGACCGTCAATCAAGGTGATGGAATTGAATTGGGACCGTTGAATACAGAGCGAGACAAGAAAGGTCCGCTCCAACAATCACATTATGGTTAAATTGGAGCCTGCGGAATTTTAGAGGTTTCTGTGCCGGTAGTTCGATCAGGGTTTCCTGAGCCGTTAAATCAAATCAGCAGCTGAGTTAGATCTGACGCCAAAAGTATTTAGGAGTTCCGACAACGGGAATCTGCAGCTCTGTTCTTTTGCCTTCGCAAAAGAACTTCACAAGAAATTTTCCTCGCGGGAAATTCTTAGTGCGGCACACTGCAAATTTTATCCCACATTTTAACGTTACTGTGGAAGTCTAAAACTCTTGACGACTTACGACAATGTCCGATCAAGAAAGTGAGCAAGTCGCGTCGGAGCACAACTCTGACGCGTCCGAGCAACCAGCGCAAAAGACCGGGATGGAAGCCTTGTTGGAGCAACAGGGCGCCATGACGAAGCTCATGATGGAGCAGATGAACACTCTCACGGTGAGAGTTGAAGTCGCGGAGGAGGCGGCCGCAAAAGCTGCCTCCCAGGCTGGTGGTTCCGCTCAGAGCGGAGACGCGGAGTTGGAGGAATTGAAAAAATTCCTGTACATTCCACATGTTGAAGGGAATCCGTTCCCTACGCGACCTGCTACACCGGAGACCGACATGCCTCAGATGTACGACCTCTACAACGACAAGACCTACGACGCCCTCCCCAAACGCACCAACTCGTCCATGCGTTACGAGCAGTTGGTGCTTGCCCCTGCGCTTTCGTACATGCACAATATGATCGCGTTCTCCGAGGTGACATTGGACTGGTGTCAGGACGAGAAGGACGCCCCATCGGTGGAGGAGTTGAGCGAGCGCGTTTACGCCGCCCACAACACGTTCAAGGGCGTTTTCGTTCCTTCTCAGCAACCGGTACACCATGATCCAGCTCAGAGCGAGCATGGAGTCTCACGCGACCTCTCACGGCGGAGCTGAGGCGCTGTGGGCGAAGCTGGCATTCATCGAGGAGACGGTGAGGTGTACGCAGGCAGCGACGGGCTGGTGAGCGACTCAGTGCTCACCAAGTGGTAGAAGGATTTCGACACCACGAAGGCGAAGGCGGTGATGCAGACCCACGTCAAGGCCAGCGCCAAAGTTTCGACTTTTCGTGATCGTCAAGGAGGCAAAGGTAAAGGGCGCAGCGGGTGCTGGAGCTGGCAAAGGTGAAGGTGGCCACGGCAGCGGCAAGGGAGGTAAAGGCTCAGGGCTTGGGCGAGGCGCCCAAGCCCAGACCTAACTTTCCGATCAGGAAAATGTTGGACGCCTTCCGCCCCTCGGGGCATCCAACGGAAACAGCCCACCCTGCAGGAAAGGGTGCGGAGCAGAAGGGGGGCATGGCGCGCAGCTGGCGCGAACTCAGAGGTGATGCAGTGGATCAGCAAAGGGGCAAGGATGCGCTGGGTCAACAAGGCGCCTTTGCCTTTCGATCACGGAGTGTCGTTGGGCGACGCCATCCCTCCGCAGCTGGAGTGGATGGCCGCAAAGACCGAGCGGTGTCTCAAAACGGGCGCATGGGTACGAGCGAGGACGAGGCGACGACATGCATCGCGAGTGTTTTCTTGGTGCCGAAGCCGGGGACGAACAAGTGGCGCCTTGTGATGGACTTCCGCAAGTTGAATGCGCATTGCGTAAAGTCGCGCTGCAAGATGGAGACACTCAAGAAGCTGCGCCGGCTCGCCAAGCCAGACAACTGGTGCATCAGCTTCGACCTCCAGGACGGCTACCACGTCGTGGGGATCGACCCCGCCTACCAGGAGTACATGCACTTCGATGTGCGGGGGGAGTTATTCCAGTGCGGCGCCCTTCCATTCGGATGGAACGACTCGCCTCGCATCTTCGTCAAGGTCATGAAGGTGCTCGTGGAGTGCCTGCGTTCTCCGAGGTCCGCGGAGGAATCGGCGAGAGGTGCGGAAGCTGCAAAGCGGAAGCAAGGTGCGACGGCAATGGGCAGTTTGCAGGCGAGCTGGAGGATTCTGCCGAGAGGAGCATCAGCAGGGGGCGCGGGTGCTCCCTTACATGGACGACTTCCTGCTACTGCTAAGCAGCAGGATCGAGGCGCTCAGGGCGCGCGAATTGACATGTCGGGTCTTGGTGAGACTCGGGTTGTCGCGCAACGAGAAGAAGGGGCAATGGGAGCCGACGCAGCTGGTGGAGTACATCGGGCTGGAGGTGGACCTCAAGGCGGGACAGTTCCGCGTGACACCGGCGAGGATGCAGAAGATTCACCTGCAGTCCAAGGCGCTTCTCAGCGAGGCGTCGAGGCAGCGGAGGTGGCTCCCAGCCCGGAAGCTGGCAGCATTCACGGGGCTCTGCCAGTCGGTGTACCTGGCAGTTCCTCCGGCGAGATTGTATCTCAGGGAGCTCCACTTCGTGCTCTCCACGAGGCGGGGATGGGGCACGAAGGTGAAGCTCACACGGCAGGCGTGGAGCGACATCGAGTGGTGGCTCAGGCTGACGGCTCAGAGTCGGTGGAACGGGTCGCAAGATCTGGCGCAACCCCACGAGAGCAAAGGTGCACTCCGACGCGTCTCTGTTCGCATGGGGCGGAGTGCTAAACCTGAAGCACGCGGCAAGAGGATTCTGGTCCGACGAGCTACGGCATCTCCACATCACGCACTTTGAGTTGGAGGCCGTGTACAAGACGGTGCAATCCTTCCTGAGAGAGCTCACCAGCAAGGTGGTGCGCCTCTACTGCGACAACCAGGCGGTGGTGGCCATGCTCTCTCACTTCACGTCGCGCAGCCCGGAGCTGATGCGGCGGATGCGGCGCTTGTGGATCCTGCTGGACTTAAATGACATCGAGCTCCAGGCGAGGTACATCAGAAGCGAGGCAAACGAATGGGCCGACCGCTTGTCTCGGGACAAGGACCTGGACGATTGGCGGCTGAACCGCAGGTGGTTTCAGTGGGCAGAGCGGGAGTGGCACCGGCACACAGTGGACCGCTTCGCCTCGGAGCTCTCCGCCCAGCTGCCGCGCTACTACGCACAGTGGCACGACCCGGGGTGCGAGGGCGTGGACTCTTTGGCCTTTTCCTGGCTAGGAGAGGTTAATTGGGTCAGCCCCCCGTGGTCCCTCCTCGACGAGGTGGCGCACAAGCTGCGGGAGGAAGGGTGTGCCGCTACGGTAGTGGCGCCCTACTGGCCGGGGCAGATGTGGTTCCAGCAGCTGGAGGCCATGGCCGACGAGGTGGTGATCCTGCCCAGGAGCAGAGACCTCTTTACTCCCAACAGGCTGGGAGGGTCCAAGCTGCTCGGGGCCTCAAGCTGGGACGGCATCATGTTCCGTATCTCCGCCTCCCAGTGAGCCATTACCTGCAGGATGGGAAGCGGGCGGCCAAGCACGCTCCACAGACGGAGCTGGCTGCTCGCTGCAAGGTGAAGGTGTACGGCCCCAGGATGATGCCTGGTACACTGGCACCGTGGGTGACACGAGGCCTGACGGCCTGACCCACATTGCCTACGAGGACGGTGACAAGAAGGACCTGGACATGAGCAAGGAGAAGTATGGGGTGCTCCCGGCAGCGGTGCAGGAGGTGGCTGGCTGGGATGCGGCGCTTCAGGAGCGCTGGAGAGGGGAGCTGGGGGACAGCTCCCTCACTGAGCTGGCGGTGCAGATGCAGGGGCAGCATTGGGCGACAAAACGGTGGGCAACTACCGGCCGAAGGCTCAGGCCTTCATGGCGTTCTGTGAGGCGGAAAGCAGGGAGTGGCTTCCGGCAACGGGGGCCACGGTGAGGCTGTACATTGCCCACATGCTAGACAAGGGCACAGTGCAGGCGTCCAACATGCAGCCTTACCTGTCTGCCATCAACAACTACCACGAGGACATGGGATTCCCTGGGCCTGCAAAGGGCCGGGCAGTCTCCAAGGCGGTGAAGGGCATGCCACGCCTCCAGGTGCAGGCGGCTGAGGCCGCAGGTGAGGAGCGGACGGCGTGAACCTGGCTGCCTGCCAGGCATGTCTCGGTGGTGCATGAGCACGGGCTGGGGCTTGAGCCGGTGGGCCGGGCAGCTACGGAGCTACGCAGGGCGTGCGCTTACGTGGTGTTTGCCTTTGTCACATTCGGCCGGCCGGAGACAGGCGTCTCCATGCGCAGGGAGCACATCAGCATCGCAGGTGATGACATCTCCGTGGTTCTCCACAAGGAGAAAGGCAGGGGGCACGTGCGCCTCAGGAGGAGGCTCACCATCCCCGCAGCGGGGGTGGCAGGGCTTGTGCGGCTCCTGCAGCACTGGCAGCAGGTGCGGGATGCCAGTTGGGGGCAGCGCCCGGTGATGGGCTCGGAGGTGCAGGGCAGCTACTGGAGGCTGCCGTGGGAGCAAGGAAAGCTCCAGCCGGCGCAAGCTAATGGCTGGGTGCAGTTGGCATTGGGGAAGCTGAGGTGTGTCCCTCCGGAAGGGGGACACGGCGCTTGAGAAGTGCTGCTTCCTGGGCGGCTGGTCTCAGCTGTCCTCCGCCATCCACTCCTACATAGACCCGGCAGCTGTTCCCGACGAGCACATGGAGAAGTACTTCGGGTGGACCACTCCGAGGTGGCGGCAGCAGCAGCCTGGCACAGGGCAGCGTGCCTAATGATCTCTGTTACATGGCGATGAGATGTGAAGAGGAAAAGAAATGGTTAAATTGGAGCCTGCAGAATTTTAGAGGTTTCTGTGCTGGTAGATCGATCAGGGTTTCCTGAGCCGTTAGATCAAATCAGCAGCTGAGTTAGATCTGGCGCCAAAAGTATTTAGGAGTTCCGACAACGGGAATCCGCAGCTCTGTTCTTTTGCCTTCCCTACCCACCCAACCCAGAAGACTCTACATATTTTGCCTTAGAAGCTGTGCATCAGCCTAGAAAGCATGTGAAGCTGTGAATCAGCCTAGAAAAGACATTCCAAAAAGAGATTTTCTCTCACACACTTAAAAGCATGTAAAAAGAAAGCTATTTTTAATGAAATGCTATGCAGTGTGCCTGTTGGCAATGAGATGTGAAGAGCAAAAGAAACATATTCAAATTCAAGGAATTAACAATCACATCACATATTCAAATTCAAGGAACCAACAATCACATCACATATTCAAATTCAAGGAATCAACAGTTTGCTTCAGGCGGCCGATGTCAAGCAAGCGGGCACAGACACAGGGTGAAACACCCCTTACCTGCTCCTGGCCATCTTCCTGTGCGCTGCCTGGCCCCGGGGGTAGCGTGGAGCTGAGTGCGGCACCCGCGCCATCCTCCACGGCGGGGCGAATGTGCGGGTGCAGATGGCCGCAGCACCGGTGGGCACACGCGGCAAAGTTGAACAGGGTGAGGATCTCCTTGCATTTGCCTGGGCGCTCGCCGGGCTCCCTGGAACCTTCCTGTGCCACTTCCTCCTCCTCCAGTTCCTCCATGTTGTCACTCACCCCGCGCTCTGGCTGCTGGGCGCCCAGACTCCACACACAGCCCCCACTACCTCAATATCCGATCAACACAATTCGAGCTTTGTGTGTATCCTTCAACCGATTTCCTTGCCACCAGATAGCCACGGAATGTCGGATGCAGTATGCACCCACGTCCCTTGTGAGTGTGTGTGATATAATGGGTCTGGAGTTCCTTTGGTGACGGATCTCAAACCTCTGCAGCACAAAAGCTGCCGTTGCACCCTGCTCTGTTGCTCTGAGGACCATTGCACTCATACACCTGAGAGGCACTCATACACCTGAGAGGCACTCATACACCTGAGAGGCACTCATACACCTGAGAGGCACTCATACACCTGAGAGGCACTCATACACCTGAGAGGCACTCATACACCTGAGAGGCACTCATACACCCGAGAGGCACTCATACACCTGAGAGGCTCATACACCTGAGAGGCACTCATACACCTGAGAGGCACTCATACACCTGAGAGGCACTCATACACCTGAGAGAGGCACTCATACACCGGAGAGGCACTCATACACCGGAGAGGCACTCATACACCTGAGAGGCACTCATACACCTGAGAGGCACTCATACACCGGAGAGGCACGCATACACCCGAGAGGCACGCATACACCTGAGAGGCACTCATACACCCGAGAGGCACTCATACACCTGAGAGTCTGGGTAGTGCCCCAGCCAAGCCAGTTGGCCCTCTGCCTGGTGGGCCGCTCATCCTTACCCCACCGCCCGCCCAGTGGGACGCTCATCCTTACCCCGCCGCCCGTGTATGTACACGTCCGCCGCTGACGATGCCACGCGTCTGCATGGGCGACCCAGCAAGGCGCCAAGGGCCCCTCCTTAAGGGGGAAAGGGGTAGGGTGTACTACAGTGATCACTGGCAAAGCAAAATATCAACAGCCCCTACCTGCCACGGGGTCAGAGAGAAGGGTCAAGTTGGCAGGCACACCTAGAGGCCAAGAGCCGCTGCTCACTGAACACGCAAGGGAGTCAAAGAGTGAACCAGATGTGAATGCCTTGAATGCAAAGGTGGCCATTGAGGAGAGGTGAGCGCGCACAGTCTCGGGGTCACACAGCAAGGCTTGGCGCACGTCGTTGTAAAACTCCACCCAGGTGGGCACCCGCTCCACCAGTCCCACATCATCGCGCTGCGCCACCTCGGCCCTGCCCGCATCCCCCCCGGCCTGCGCCGCTGCCAGCTCCCCGTCCTTTGTGGCGTCCACATCATCTTGCTTGCCTCTGTCACTCAAAGTGCCCGCCACCCCTTTGCCCTTCTCCATCTCTATCTCCGTCACCACCATCTCAGTGTCCCCGTCCACTTGTGCCGCACTCGGGCTGGCTGCGTCTGCGGCGGTGCTCGCCGGACTCCCGTGGAATGCCGGCTGACCCGCCCAGGCGCCCTCATGTTCATGTGTACCCTCTCGTCGGCTGTCGGCACCCACAGCCCCGAGCACAGCCCCGAGCACGCCGCGCGCCTTACCCTTTTTCTTGTTCTCCTCCTGCAGACACCCGTTGAGCAAGCTGCTCCCTCAATGCGCTCTTACTTCAACGGTCACAGAGGGTGAGGCACTTTGAAGTTGAAGTTGTCAGAGGGTGAGGCACTTTGAAGTTGAAGTTGTCAGAGGGTGAGGCACTTTGAAGTTGAAGGTCAGAGGAGGCACTTTGAAGTGAAGTTGTCAGAGGTTGTCAGAGGGTGAGGCACTTTGAAGTTGAAGTTGTCAGAGGGTGAGGCACTTTGAAGTTGAAGTTGTCAGAGGGTGAGGCACTTTGAAGTTGAAGTTGTCAGAGGGTGAGGCATTTTGAAGTTGAAGCTGTCAGAGGGTGAGGCACTTTGCACACACACACACATGTATCGCACGAAAGCTCCACCACTTGGCGCCACTTGGCACCACCTGGCGCAACAGCATTCGCTAGCAACAAACAAGCTGGAGGCTGCTCCAAGTACAGGATGCACCGGTATTGAGTCCACGTATCATGTTGCGGGCGCATGTGCCTTGCGTGTCCCTGACGGCGGCGCCATGGACGGCGGTGAGGATCTGCACATTAGAATGCACGGCGCTGCCCCTGCGCCTCTGCTCAGGCCTCAGGTCGGCTCGAGGCAGCGCGCGCACCTTGGGCTGTGCAAGGGCGGTTGCAAGCGATCTCATAGCCACCCGCACGGAGGCCCGGCTGCGCGCCATTTGCTGCATCAGCATCAACGCTGAGTGCACCACCCTCCCCTCCACGTCGACATGTGCCCGTCAGGAGATGCAGAACCGCCAATGGCGCAAGCAGGGGGCTCCACGTGGCATACGAGCCCGCAACCATCCCCTGAGGGCTGCGCGCACACTTCACGCATGCCGGCAAATCCAGGCGAAGCACCTCGTGCAAATGGAAGCCCTCTCCCGCAAGGTGGCACCTGAGATGTGGTGGCAAGAGAGGCCGCTAAGCCGCTCCATGAGAGGGACTGCTAGCCACTGCGTCAGCAGGCATGACATGCCTGCGCCCATGTCCCCACCCTTCCATTCTCACCCTTTACTGTGGCTCTGGATAGATGTTGTTCCGATTAATCCTGGTTTCAGACGCTCCAGTCAGCACGCGAACCATATCACTGCATCAGGAAATTATAACCGCGCAGGCCAGGTTGGGTGTCACATGTGGGGAGGAAGGGGGGGGGCTGGAGGCCGCCCGCGGCACGGGGCAGAAAGTGCGCACCGTCATCGACAGAGCTCGCCATCCGCAAGAGTGCCTTGCTCGTCTGCATGCTGAAGAAAGGATCGTCAATGAACAGCAGGAGGTAGCTTGCAGACGATATCAGCCACGCGCCCAGGCGCTGCGGCGGGACTCGCTCGTCCTCCGGTTTGCCAGGGCGCCCGCCCGCCTCCTCCAGCACCTTCCCCAGCGCATCCTCCTCGTCCTGCAGCCTGCGCGCTAGGTGCTCGTCCAGTGAGGTGTCAGGAGCCCTCGAGTCTGCTCCCCACCCATGGCGTGACACCACTTCATTCTGATTCAAGCCAGAAGCGCCAAACTATATGGCGGCCAGAGCGCCACGCTACCAGAGCGTCCTGCGCCTACCCACTTGAATGTCACGAGAGCCCCCAACGTGTCATGTTACAAGCCATCCTCATCCCGATGCGAGTACCTTGCGAGAGCTGCCCCGCATCTTCCCACTTGTTAATGCTTACCAGGCAGCCTGAGCCTGCTTTGAGTGTCTCAAGGTGTGAGGAGGGCTGCACATTCGCTGGGAAGAACACCTGGTGCCTCTCCGCCTGCCTGCATGGGGTGCGGCTCCAAGTCTCTACTCCTCGAGGATTCCGCGATATGTTGGTCACCGTGAGGCAGCCCCCCTGACCCCACTTGGTTGGCGCTGCGCTCCCCCTCGGAACTGGAGGCCTGTGGTGGCTCGTCACTGGTCACCTCAGCTCCCGCCGGCTTGCTCACTGCACCCTGCATCCCCGCAGCGCACTCGCCCGCCCTTGTGGTTGCGCAACTATATGAAGGCAAGAGCATTCACCGACAAAGGAAGTGCGCAGCAACCGTAGTAAGACAACATTCATATCTCAAAACGCATCGGTTTCTTCATCGCATCGCCGCTAATGTGGGGAGTGGTATACACGCATCGGTTTGCTCACCGCATTGACGCTATTGTGGCTGGCGGCACACACGCATCGGTTTGCTCACCGCATTGACGCTACTGTAGCAGGCGGTGCACACGCATCGGTTTGTTCATCGCATTGACACTATTGTGGTGCAGGCGGTACACACGCATCGGGTTTGAGCCACCGCATTGACGCTACTGTGGCAGGCGATACACACGCATCAGTTTGTCACCGCATTGACGCTGCACGCAGGCGGCACACACGCACGCTTTGTTCATCGCATTGATGCTACCAGGTGGCAGGTGGCACACACGCACGTTTGTCACCGCATTGACGCTACTGTGGCAGGTGGTACACACGCATCGTTTGCACCGCATTGACGTTATTGTGGCAGTGGTACACACGCATCGCTTTGTTCACCGCGTTGACACTACTGTGGCAGGCGGTACCACGCATCGGTTTGTTCACCGCATTGACGCTATTGTGGCATGTGCACGTACCCACGCATCGGTTTGCTCACCTCATCGCCGCTATTGTGGCAGGTGGTACACACGCATCGGTTTGCTCACCGCATTGACTTATTGTGGCAGGCGATACACACGCATCGGTTTGTTCACCGCATTGACGCTACTGTGAAAGGTGGCACACACGCATCGGTTTGTTCACCGCATTGACGCTATTGTGGCAGGCGGTGCACACGCATTTCAAAATTATTGGCACTATAATTTCGGTTATCCGCAGGCAATGTGTTCACAGCCCCCCCAGTCGGCTTGTCCACTTCGGGGGGGGGATGGCCTGGCCATCGGGGCAGTGGTAGCTGCCGGAGGGGCGTAAATCCGGGCTCGAGATTTACGCCTCTTGCAGATCGTTAGATCTGCGGGGCCCTGATCAGCAGCGGTGCACCTGGATCGTTAGATCTAGGGCTACTGTTCAGGCCCCGATCGGGCGTGGTAACCGGATCAGCATGTCAGCCGAGCTATCGGCTGTAAGAGCTCTAAAACTAACTGCAACATCTTGGCAGTTCAGTTTTCTCACTTCTTGCCCTCAGGTGCATAGCACCGTTCATGCTTTTTCTTTCCTTGCCAAGCCTTGCTTGAGTCACCCAGCCTGGCTAAACGGTTGGTTTGCTGTGTCCTCCTTGTAATTGCCCCTTGGGCGTTCTCCCTCCCTCACGTTGTGGGGTTCGGGATTTGTTTGCCTGCTGAGTGCATTGTGCCCATCGGGCGGGGCCCGGGCCGCTAGGCCGAGTCGGTATTGTGGGGCATGTTTGCTTGCCTCCTGGACACCGGGTTGTGGGCCTTGTCGGGACGTGTGGGCCTGTTGTTTCTGCTCTCTTTTGACACAAGGTTGTGGGCCAGCGGTGTGCGGTCTAGGTGTGCTTCCCCCCCTTCGGGTGCGGTCGCCGGTCGGGCCTGGCAACAGGGCCCCTCGGCCAAGCCTTGCTGGAGTCACCCAGCCTGGCTAAACGGTTGGGTTGCTGTGTCCGCCTTGTGTTAACCTTCTGGGCTTTTCCCTTCTCTCACTTTGTGGGGGTTCGGGATATGTGAGATTGCTGAGTGCAGTGTGCCCATCGGGCAGGGCCCGGGCCGCTAGGCCTAGTCGGTATTGTGGGGCATGTTTGCTTGCCTCCTTGACACCAGTTTGTGGTCCTTGTCGGGACGTGTGGGCCTGTTGTTTCTGCTCTCTTTTGACACAAGGTTGTGGGCCAGCGATGTGCGGTCTAGGTGTGCTTCCCCCCCTTGGGGGCGGTTGCCGGTTGGGCCTGGCTACAGGCCCCCCCTAGCCAAGCCTTGCTTGAGTCACCCAGCCTGACTAAACGGCTGGTTTGCTGTGTCCACCATGTGTTGGCCCCTTTGGCGTTTTCCCTCCCTCAATCCGTGGGGATTCGGGTTTTGTTTGCCTGTTGAGTGCAGTTTGTCCATCGGGCGGGGCCCGGGCCGCTAGGCCTAGTTGGTTTTATGGGGGATGTTTGCTTGCCTCCTTGACACCAGTTTGTGGTCCTTGTCGGAACGTGTGGGCCTGTTGTTTCTGCTCTCTTTTGACACAAGGTTGTGGGCCAGCGGTGTGCGGTCTAGGTGTGCTTCCCCTCCTTGGGTGCGGTCGCCGGTTGGGCCTGGCTACAGGCCCCCCTAGCCAAGCCTTGGTTGAGTCACCCAGCCCGGCTAAACGGCTGGTTTGCTGTGTCCGCCTTGTGTTAACCTCCCGGGCTTTTCCCTTCTCTCACTTTGTGGGGGTTCGGGATTTGTGAGTTTTCTGAGTGCAGTGTGCCCATCGGACTGGGCCCGGGCCGCTAGGCCTGGTCGGTATTGTGGGGCATGTTTGCTTGCCTTCCTTGACACCGGGTTGTGAGCCTTGTCAGGACGTGTGGGCCTGTGGTTTCTGCCCTCTTTTGACACGAGGTGGTGGGCCAGCGGTGTGCGGTCTAGGCGCGCTTCCCCCCCTTCGGGTGCGGTTGCCGATCGGGCCGGGCTGCAGGGCCCCACCTGGCCGAGCCTTGCTTGAGTCGCCCAACCTAGCTAAACGGCTGCTTTGCTGTGCCCACCCTGTGTTGGCCCCATGGGCCTTCTCCCCCCTCGCTTTGTGGGGTTTGGGATTTGTGAGTTTCCTGAGTACAGTGTGCCCATCGGGCGGGGCCGGGCCGCTTGGCCTAGTCGGTTTGTGGGGGCATGTTTGCTTGCCTTCCTTGTCCGGTGCTTCTTGATTGGTCTGTGGGTTTCCCCCCTTGTGACACCGGTAGGTGATTGGTTAGGGCGGTACTCTGGACCGGTAGGCCTAGTCAGACCGGTAGCATCTTTGCCTGGTCTATGGTTGCCCCCCCTTTTGGCGCCGGTAGGTGCTCAGTTAGGGCGGACTCTGGGCCGGTTGATCTAGTCGGGCTGGTAGCATCTTGCCTGGTGGGTGATTGCCCCCCTTGTGACCCCGGTACTCGGTTAGGGCACGGCTCTGGGCTGGCGGGACATCTTGCCCAGTTGGTGGTTGCCCCCCCCTTGTGACACAGGTAGGTGCTCGGTTAGGGCTGGACGCTAGGCCGGTAGGCCTGGTCAGACCGGTGGCATCCTTGCCTCGTTTGTTGTTGCTCCTTGGTGACACCGGTGGTACTCGGGTTTGGTTGGACGCTAGGCCGGTAGGCCTAGTCGGTCCGGTAGGGTCTGCCTGATCTGTTGTTGCCCCCCTGTATGACGCCGGTAGGTGCTCAGTTAGGGCGGTGCTCCGGACTGGTAGGCCCTGTCAGGCGTGTAGCATTTTGCCTGATGGGAGTTGTCCCCCTTGTCACACCGGTAGGTGCTTGATTAGACACGGCTCTGGGCTAGGGGCCTAGTCAGACCGGGACATCTTACCCGGTTGGTGGTTGCCCCCCCCCTTGTTGTGACACCGGTAGGCCGGTAGGCCTGGCCAGACCGGCAGTGTCTTGACTGGTCTGTGTTGCCCCCTTGGGGACACCGGTAGGTGCTCGGCTAGGGTTGGGCGCTAGGCCGGTGGGCCAAGTCAGACCGGTAGTGTCTTGACCGGTCTGTCTTTTCCCCCTTGTGACACCGGTAGGTGCTCAGTTTGGCTGGTGGTGGCCACCGTTTGCAGCCCACCTGGGTTGGGTGGGAGGAAGCTTCCACCTTCGAGGAGCTTGCCTTGCGGCTTCACAAGGCTTCCTCCCGTGCCCGGTGCCTGTGGGTTGGACTTTGGAGTCTTGAGGTGTTGCGTGGCCCGTTCCGATGGTCTCTCCCAGTGGCTGGGGTGGGACCGGGGAAGTCGAGGTTGGGCCTGCCGTTGTGGACGGTCCCGGAAAGTTGCGCTCCTCCCTTCAGACCGCTGTGAGCAGCGTTGATGGGCACGCGTATGGAGATTGGGCCTCGGACTGCACCTCGGCTTAAGGCAGCAGCTGCTCCTCCCCTCGGCGATGGCCAACGGCGCCGCGTCAGCCACCGCAGCACACCGAGCTGCCCGAGCTTGTCATGTGCGTGCTTCGCCTGTGGCCCTCCTTGCTCTAGTGTGCTTGCCGATGGGTTGGGTGTGTTGTCTCAGTGCTGCAGTGGTTCCCTAGGGCAGGGCCTAGTCCGTTAGGCTAGACAGGCGACGGCACTTTGGTGCAAGTCTGTGTTGCCCCCCTTGTTGAGGCTACACCCGGTTAGGCTGGGGCTCTAGGCTTTGAGTCTAGTGGTACACAAAGGCCCCTCCTTGCATCCGGTAGGTGTTCATCAAGGCCTGTGTGGCCACCGTTAGGGGCCAGCCCGAGTTGGGTGTGTGGAAGCTTCCGGATCAGCTGGACGGTAGACCCGCTGAAGCCACCGCCGGAGAACCTTCGGAGAAGCTTCGCCTTGCAGCTTCGTGGAAGCTTCCTTGTCACCACTGCAGAGAGAGAGAGGAAGAGCCACAGTTTCACCAAATGGCAAACTAGAATGAGAGAGACTTGTTAGTGAACATGACTCGGACAGACGTGGACCAACCTTGCTTGCCAGTAGTCAGCATGTAGCACAGAGCACCTGACAGACTCTAAAGGGGGGTACCCCAGGTAGCTGACGGTAACAATTTAATACTAATGAAATTGTTATCCACATCTTGCATTCTTGTTCTCCCTGTGATGAATTGCCTGAGACGAATAATTCAAAATTATTGGCACTATAATTTTGGTTATCCGCAGGCAATGTGTTCACAGCCCCCCCAGTCGGCTTGTCCACTTCGGGGGGGGATGGCCTGGCCATCGGGGCAGCGGTAGCTGCCGGAGGGGCGTAAATCCGGGCTCGGGATTTACGCCTCTTGCAGATCGTTAGATCTGCGGGGCCCTGATCAGCAGCGGTGCACCTGGATCGTTAGATCTAGGGCTACTGTTCAGGCCCCGATCGGGCGTGGTAACCCGATCAGCACGTCAGCCGAGCTATCGGTTGTGAGAGCTCTAAAACTAACTGCAACATTTTGGCAGTTCAGTTTTCTCACTTCTTGCCCTCAGGTGCAGAGCACCGTTCATGCTTTTTCTTTCCCACCCTCCCTACCCTTGACAGTGGCTCTGTTGGGGTGCTAGTGAGCGGGTGCCAGGTGTGTGGAAGCTTCCGGATCAGCTGGACGGTAGACCAGCTTAAGCCACCGCCGGAGAACCTTCAAAGAAGCTTCGCCTTGCAGCTTCGTGGAAGCTTCCTTGTCACCACTGCAGAGAGAGAGAGAGCCACAATTTCACCAAACCGCAAACTAGAGTGAGAGAGACTTGTTAGTGAACATGACTCGGACAGACGTGGACCAGCCTTGCTTGCCAGTAGTCAGCATGTAGCACAGAGCACCTGACAGACTCTGAAGGGGGTACCCCAGCTAGCTGACAGTAACAATTTAATATCAATGAAATTGTTATCCACATCTTGCATTCTTGTTCTCCCTGTGATGAATTGCCTGAGACGAATAACGGTTTGCTCACCGCATTGACGCTATTGTGGCCGGTGGTACACACGCATCGCTTTGTTCACCTCATCGTCGCTATTGTGGCATGTGGTACCCACGCATCGGTTTGCTCACCTCATCGCCGCAACTGTGGCAGGTGGTACACACGCATCGGTTTGTTCACCGCATTGACGCTACTGTGGCGGGCGCTACAACCGCATCGCTTTGTTCACCGCGTTGACGCTATTGTGGCAGGTGGTACACACGCATCGGTATTTCACCGCATTGCTACTGTGGCTATCGGTGTGGCGCTATTGTGGCATGTGGTACCCGCGCATCGGTTTGCTCACCCATCGCCGCTACTGTGGCAGGTGGTACACACGCATCGGTTTGTTCACCGCATTGACGCTACTGTGGCGGGCGCTACAACCGCATCGCTTTGTTCACCGCATGGACGCTATTGTGGCAGGCGGTACACACGCATCGCTTTGGTCATCGCATTGACGCTACTGTGGCAGGTGGCACACACGCATCGGTTTGCTCACCGCATTGACACTACTGTGGCATGTGGTACACACGCATCGCTTTGTTCACCGCATTGACGCTATTGTGGCAGGTTTTTTTTAACAAGAATTTTTCATTCTCACCCATTGGGTTTTTAATTATTTTTTTGGGAAAAGGCGCAACGGGAATCGAACCCTAGTCTCTCGAATTCATGACGAGTATGTTACCACTACACTATTGCGCCATATTTGATGTTAATTATCCCCCCCACCCCATTTATATACATTATTTTTACAAGCGATCTATAAATTTAATTATAGACGATCCGGTACCTCTTTCGAGCCCGCTGGATCTGTAGTCGACGTCGAGGGCTATCGTACGAAACACGTCCCAGTGACTGCCGCAACTCAAAGTTTTTAACAAGAATTTTTCATTCTCACCCATTGGGTTTTTAATTATTTTTTTGGGAAAAGGCGCAACGGGAATCGAACCCTAGTCTCTCGAATTCATGACGAGTATGTTACCACTACACTATTGCGCCATATTTGATGTTAATTATCCCCCCCCCACCCCATTTATATACATTATTTTTACAAGCGATCTATAAATTTAATTATAGACGATCCGGTACCTCTTTCGAGCCCGCTGGAACACACGCATCGGTTTGCTCACCGCATTGTAGCTACTGTGGCAGGTGGTACACACGCATCGGTTTGCTCACCGCATTGACGCTACTGTGGCGGGCGCTACAACCGCATCGCTTTGTTCACCGCATTGACGCTATTGTGGCAGGCGGTACACACGCATCGCTTTGCGCACCGCATTGACGCTACTGTGGCAGGTGGCACACACGCATCGGTTTGTTCACCGTGGCTACTGTGGCAGGTGGTACCCACGCATCGGTTTGTTCACCGCATTGGCTACTGTGGCGGGCGCTACAACCCCGCTGTCGCTTGTTCACACATTGGCAGCTATTGTGGCAGAGCGGTACCACCGCCTTATCGCTTCTTCCGCATTGGCTGCACATGGCAGGTAGCACCACACATATCGGTTGTTCACCGCGTGACGCTATTGTGGCAGGTGGTACACACGCATCGCTTTGTTCACCGCATTGGCTTTACTGGCAGGCGGTACACATCGGTTTGATCACCGCATTGGCTGTTGTATGTGGTAACCACGCATCGGTTTGCTCACCTCATCGTCGCTATTGTGGTAGGCGTTACACACGCATCCGTTTGTTCACCGCATTGACGGTATCGTGGCATGTGGTATACACGCATCCTTTGTTTCACCGCATTGACGCTACAGTGGCGGGTGGTACAGCATCGGTTTGTACACAAGCATCGGTTTGTTCACCGCATTGACGCTATTGTGGCAGGCGGTGCACACGCATCGGTTTGTTCATCGCATTGACGCTATTGTGGCAGGTGTTATTCGTCTCCTACAATCATCACAAGTGAACACGACTGCAAGATGTGGATAACAATTTCATTAGAATTAAATTGTTACCGTCAGCTAGCTGGGGTACCCCCCTTCAGAGTCTGTCAGGTGCTCTGTGCTACATGCTGACTACTGGCAAGTGAAGCTGGTCCACATCTGTCCGAGTGCATTCACAACAAGTCTCTTCTCACTCTAGATTGCCATTTGGTGAAACTGTGGCTCTCTCTCTGCAGTGGTGACAATGGAAGCTTCCACGGAGCTGCTAGCTAGCAGGCTGCAAGCAGGTTCTCTGAAGGATCTCCGAAGCTTCCACACACCCAACTCGGGCTGGCCCCTAACGGTGGCCACACAGGCCTTGATGAACACCTACGGACCGGGTCAATCAAGGGGGGCAACACAGACTAGCACTAACGCGCCGTCGCCTGTCTAGCCTAACGGCTAGGCCCTGCCCTAGGGAAACACTGCAGCACTGAGACAACACACCCAACCCCTCGGCAAGCACACTAGAGCAAGAGAGGGCCACGGGTGGAGCACGCACGTGGAAGCCTAGCGGCCAGCTCGGTGTGCTGCGGTGGCCGCAGCGGCGCCTTCGGCCATCGCCGAGGGGAGGAGCAGCTGCTGCTCCCGGCCGAGGTCAATGTACAGCTTGTAGCAGTCCGAGGCCCAGTCACCGTGGGCTTGGATAAGGTGGTCCGCCACCGCCAGCCCGGAGGCTGCTGTCACCCCGCCCCGCCTGAAGGAGTGCCCCGAGTAGGCCTTCGGGTCCAGGCCCGCCCGCTCCGCCAGCTTGCGGAAGGTGCTCACAAAGAAGGAGTGGGTGAGGGGCTTGAGGCGGCCCTTTGCGTCCTCGATGCAGAAGAGGGGGCCGTCCTCCCCGAGCCCTGGGCCCTCCATGACCCGCTGGAGCGAGGTCACCGGGCAGATAGGAGAGCCCGGCACGTGGCGCATCTGCACGTGGTGGTAGCGCTCGCCCGCCTGAATGGTCTTCGAGTGCCTCACTCTGATGTCGGCTGAGGCGCCGTCGGGGAAGGTCACGTCCGACCGCACCAAGTGCCCTCGCGGGTTCCACGCCTCCGCCTTCTCGACTGACACGTTGTCCTTTCTGAAGAAACAGAAGAAGCAAGTGTCCATGGCAGCAAAGACCACATTCTCGTTGAAGTTGTGGGGGTTGAGCACCCCCGCGATGAGGAGAAGCTCCTCGAACCCCATCGGCATCACCTGCTTGGACGGCGTGTCCCACCGTCGCCCACAGCCCTGCAGGACGGCATGCACCGCCCACCTCTGCCGCACCGGGATCCACTCGAAGCCGAGCTGCACGTGGAGTGCTCGCACCCCCGAAGTGTACTTCTTGGCCGTGTCGGGCTTCACCGCCCGCTCGGTGACCATGTACACCACCCAATCTGCCAGCACCGCATCCTCCGCTGGCAGCATCTTGTCCAAGAGGCCTCTGGCCCTGCCTGAGATGCAGAATGACACCCAGCTCCTCACACCGGTGGAGTAGGCTGTCTGGGTGTTGAGGGCGAAGCACTCCGACTGCAGGGTGACAGTCCGAGCCCGCAGAGTGTCGAGGAAGACCTCTGCTCACCCCGTGACCCCCGTGAGCTCGGTGTCAGTCCAGCTCACCTCACAGGGGGGGCAATGCACCACAATGACAGGCCAGTCAGTGGTGCCCCAGAAGGTGCGACCTCCGCCTTCAGGTGAGGGGGCAGTGAACAGAGCGCTGTTGCGCTCCCATCGGCGCACAATCCTGAACACTCCTGGCAGGGACACCACCAGCTCGAAGCCCGGGTTCCCGGGCCACCACGGGACCAGGAAGGTGGCGGAAGTGCCCCGCTGTGCCCTCCGTTTGCAACGGAGGAAGTTCCTCACGATGTCAATGAAGTCGGAGAACGGCAGGTTGCCCCAGGCGTTGTGGCCGGAGAAGTCCATGACCCGTGCGTCGTCCTCGTTGGTCCAGCCCACTCTGCAGAAAGAGTTGGCCCCGTTCTCCGAGACGCAACAGTCCACCGTGAAGGGCCCCAGCTGCACATCCAGCGGGTGCCAGAGGGTGGGAATGAGCATCCAGTCGTCACGGGCCTCGATCCACACCAGCCGCTGCTTGTCCGCCTCGAACCTCGCCCGAAAGTCCTCAACCCGATCACGGGAGAGGAGGTCCGCGTAGATGTTGTCCTCGGAGGAAATGTACACGGGGGGAAGGCGGACATCATGCTGTACACACACGTAGAAGAGCTGGCGGAGCAGAGGAATGTTGGCCGCCGGCCCCCACCACTTCTCCACCTGGCCGATGACGCAGTTGTTGTCGATGCGGATCACAACGGTCTTGCCCGTGATGTACTTGCCCCACAGCACAATGGCCCAGAAGACGGTGAAGAGCTCGAGGTAGCCGATGTCGTAGCTCTCTGGGCAGTCCAGCCTGAACGGGAAGTAGGGCTCCTGGGGCTGGCAGACCAGCCAAGCCCATGTCACCGCGAACCACCTGCGGTCCAGCACCGCGCCCATGCCCTTACCCGTGGATGCATCGGAGGAGAACCACTCCCACTTGATCTCCACCCGGTCCAAACGGACCTTGCGCCCGTTGTACAGGCGGATGACCGTCACGATCACCTTCAGGTCTTGCACGACCTTATCCGTCAGGCGAAGGTACCTCCCCCTGGCCTGGGCCAGGAGGGCGTGGGCGTAGCGGGTGTAGAGGGAGATCCCGTACACCACCTGCCCGCAGAAGGCCAGGAGCCCAAGCAACCCCTCCATCAGTGTGCGGGGTACCTGGGAGCCCGCAAGAGCCCCCAGCCTGCGGATGTCAGCAATCTTCTGCTGTACCACCAGAATCCGGTCCTCGGAGATGCTCGCCGTGCACTGGTTGCCCTCGGTGGAGAGCTGGATGCCAAGGAACTCCATGGCCTGGAATGGCCCCTCACACTTGTCGTCGTTGACCTCAAAGCCCAGGAAGGTCACGAACTCTCTGAGGAGCAACAGGAACTCAGAAACGACCTTTTTGCTACCAATCAACAGGAAGTCATCTAAGTACCCCACAATTGAGGCACCCTGTGCCTTCATCCACCGAACAATTCCCCGGGTAAACCTCATGAAGATGCCCGGCATGGCGGAGTTGCCGAAGGGCGCTCTGGTGTCCGCCAGCACCTCCTCATCCCACTCGAAGACGTGGGCAATCCAGTACATGGCCGCCACCGGGACGGAGCGGTAGGCCGCGGTGAGATCGAGCTTGGCCATCCACAGGCCCGGCGCACCCGGAGCTGCGCCCAAACCAAGGGCCCCCGGAATCGGCAGTATAACGCCCGGAGCTCCCGCGACTGGAACTTGTGATGCCGCAAAAACACGCAGTGACTGTAAAAAAGATCCAGCATGTTTCCACCGTTGAATCGACTGCTCTCGAACATTACGCCAAATGGCTAAACCGGCACCTGTCTCCCAATCAACTGGCAGCCTGAATCCGGAAGGTGTCGTGCCGTCTTGGAGCAAAATACCCGCCAACTGTAACCTGGCAAGGTGAGGGATCTCTGGCGGCGGAATACGCACGGAAATGGCCGGTCCAACCGGCTGAAGACGCAAAATTAACTGCTCGGAAGCCTCCAAAAATTTCGCACGACCGATCCTGGCAGTAGCAACCGTGTCGAAAAAAGCTGCTGCCGCTGTAATCGCCGGAAGCACTTGAGGCGCTGTGTAAGCCGCGCGCACTTCCTCAGGAGTAGGAGCAGGGATTGGAGCGGCCATATTTCACAAAAATTGCGCGGAAACGTTCTCACTTCAGCAACTAAAGCTGGAAGAAAAAGCTTGAACGGTGCTATGCACCTGAGGGCGTGAAGTGAGAAAACTGGCTGTAACGATGTTACAATCAGTTTATGCAACTCTCTCACAACCGATGCCTCGGCTGTGTGCTGATCGGGCCTAGCGGCCCGATCGGGCCTGAGCTGGGTCCCTGGGTCCCTGGGTCCCTAGATCTAACGATCAGGGAGCCTCCTGGCGATCAGGCCCTGCAGATCTAACGATCTGCAGGGGGCGAGAATCGGGAGCCGAGTTCGCGCCCCCCCCGGCAGCTAGCGCTGCCAGATGGCGGGGCCATCTCTCCCCCCAGTGGACAGGCCGGCAAGGGGGCTGTGATCCGATTGCAGGCGGATAACCGAAATTATAGTGCCAATAATTTTGGAGCACACACGCATCGGTTTGTTCACCGCATTGACGCTACTGTGGCAGGTGGTACCCACGCATTGGTTTGTTCACCGCATTGACGCTATTGTGGCATGTGGTACCCGCGCACGGTTTGATCACCTAATCGCCGCTACTGTGGCGGGCGCTACAACCGCATCGCTTTGTTCACCGCATTGACGCTATTGTGGCAGGCGGTACACACGCATCGCTTTGGTCATCGCATTGACGCTACTGTGGCAGGTGGCACACAAGCATCGGTTTGTTCACCGCATTGACGCTATTGTGGCGGGCGCTACAACCGCATCGCTTTGTTCACCGCATTGACGGTATTGCGGCAGGCGGTACACACGCATCGCTTTGGTCATCGATTGACGCGCCTGTGGCAGGCACACACGCATCGGTTTGTTCACCGCATTGTAGCTATTGTGGCATGTGGTAACCACGCATCGGTTTGCTCACCTCATCGCCGCTATTGTGGCATGTGGTACCCACGCATCGGTTTGCTCACCTCATCGCCGCTATTGTGGCAGGTGGCACACACGCATCGGTTTGTTCACCGCATTGACGCTATTGTGGCGAGCGCTACAACCGCATCGCTTTGCACCGCATTGACGTTATTGTGGCATGTGGTACACACGCATCGCTTTGTTCACCGCGTTGACACTACTGTGGCAGGCGGCACACACGCATCGGTTTGTTCACCGCATTGACGCTATTGTGGCATGTGGTACCCACGCATCGGTTTGCTCACCTCATCGCCGCTATTGTGGCAGGCGGTACACACGCATCCGTTTGTTCACCGCATTGACGTTATTGTGGCATGTGGTATACACGCATCGCTTTGTTCACCGCATTGACGCTACTGTGACAGGTGGTACACAAGCATGGGTTTGTCCACCGCATTGACGCTATTGTGGCAGGCAGTACACGCGCATCGGTTTGCTCATCGCATTGACGCTACTGTGGCAGGTGGCACACACGCATCGGTTTGCTCACCGCATTGACGCTACTGTGGCAGGTGGTACACACGCATCGGTTTGTTCACCGCATTGACACTACTGTGGCACGCAGTACACGCGCATCGGTTTGTTCACCGCATTGTAGCTATTGTGGCATGTGGTAACCACGCATCAGTTTGCTCACCTCATCGCCGCTATTGTGGCAGGCGGTACACACGCATCGGTTTGCTCACCGCATTGACGCTTATTGTGGCAGGCGGCACACACGCACGGTTTGTTCACCGCATTGTGCTATTGTGGCATGTGGTAACCACGCATCGGTTTGCTCACCTCATCGCCGCTATTGTGGCATGTGGTACCCACGCATCGGTTTGCTCACCTCATCGCCGCTATTGTGGCAGGTGGCACACACGCATCGGTTTGTTCACCGCATTGACGCTATTGTCCAAAATTATTGGCACTATAATTTCGGTTATCCGCCTGCAATCGGATCACAGCCCCCCCCCAGCCGGCCTGTCCACTGGGGGGAGAGATGGCCCCGCCATCTGGCAGCGCTAGCTGCCGGGGGGGGCGCGAACTCGGCTCCCGATTCGCGCCCCCTGCAGATCGTTAGATCTGCAGGGCCTGATCGCCAGGAGGCTCCCTGATCGTTAGATCTAGGGACCCAGGGACCCTGCTCAGGCCCGATCGGGCCGCTAGGCCCGATCAGCACACAGCCGAGGCATCGGCTGTGAGGGAGTTGCATAAACTGACTGTAACATCGTTACAGCCAGTTTTCTCACTTCACGCCCTCAGGTGCATAGCACCGTTCAGCTTTTTCTTCCAGCTTTAGTTGCTGAAGTGAGAACGTTTCCGCGCAATTTCTGAGAAATATGGCCGCTCCGATCCCTGTTCCTACTCCTGAGGAAGTGCGCGCGGCTTACACAGCGCCTCAAGTGCTTCCGGCGATTACGGCGGCAGCAGCTTTTTTCGACACGGTTGCTACTGCCAGGATCGGTCGTGCGAAATTTTTGGAGGCTTCCGAGCAGTTAATTTTGCGTCTTCAGCCCGTTGGGCCGGCCATTTCCGTACGTATTCCGCCGCCAGAGATTCCTCACCTTGCCAGGTTGCAGTTGGCGGGTATTTTGCTCCAAGACGGCACGACACAGTCCGGATTCAGGCTGCCAGTCGATTGGGAGACGGGCGCCGGTTTAGCCATTTGGCGGAATGTCCGGGAGCAATCAATTCAACGCTGGAAACATGCTGGGTCTTTCTTGCAGTCACTGCGCGTTTTTGCAGCATCGCAAGTTCCAGTCGCGGGAGCTCCGGGAGGTGTACTGCCGATTCCGGGGGCCCTTGGTTTGGGCGCGGCTCCGGGTGCGCTGGACCCTGCGATTAACCCTGTTTTACAGCTTTTGCAGACTCAGCTTCAAAAGCAGGCAGAAGATCATGCGGCGGCACTTGCCGCGATGCAGGCTCAAATTACAGCGCAGGCCACGGCACATGCGGCTGCGTTAGCGGCCGCTCCAGTTGGTTTGCAAATAGCAGCGGTGGACCCTGCTATTCAACTTCTTTTGGACGAACTTTCGCAGGCGTCACACGTTACGGAGAATTGGTCCCTCCAAACTTTGGACGTGCTCGCGGAGGTTTTGTTGGTCCATGCTCGCCGGCTTTCGGCAGTGATCGTTGCCACGGGTTCCACCCGCTTTGGGGCGGACCCATTTGACACTGTTCGTCCGGCGAAAATGCCGTTGCTCCTGCATTTTTGCAGGGAACTTTTTGCCGAGGATCCGGACACCTTGGTGGGTCCGAGGGCGACGATGGAGCTGTTACAAGCTCGTGTCTTCTTGTTGAAGAAGACACTGATTGGATGGCAGGAGTTTGTCTCGCTGGTGGACCCTGCCTTTGTGACAACCGATTTTCAGGCTCTTGGGGGAGCGCGCACTGCTGCTCCGTTACCCGAGCGGGCGATGCCGGCCGGGGGGGCTCAGATGATCGTGCCGAAGACGCCGGCGAAGGCAGAGTTGTACCGCCAGCGCGAGTCTGACATCGAGGCTGCGGTTCGAGGCGACCCAGTCTCTGAGGAGGCTGCCCAATTCTCAGGTGGCTCCCTGTTAACCCGCTTGGCCCCTGTTGTCCCTTTGGGGGGCTTACACAAGGGGGTGGACTTGCGCGTTCGTCCGCTTCGCACCTTTGCGGAGGACGAGGAACCGCGCTGGGAGTTGGGCCTCGACGGCAAGTCGCGGCTGCATCTCAAGACAAAGTGCAAGACCATCGAGGAGTGGGAGCAGGCGTTTCTGCGCATCGCGGTGGAGTGTCCCTCTAAGGAGCAAGGAAGGGTGCTCCTCTCTTTCCACTCTTGGTTCAAACTGCGTGTTTCGCAGTTTGGATTCACTGTAATGTTGGAGTTTTACGACTTCTTAATGAAGCTCGTTACTGACAACAGGGCGGACATGTCCGAGCACCGTGTTAATACGGTGTGGCAGGAATTCCAGCTGCTGAAGTCTCGGGAGGGGACGGACATTTACACTCCGACATCGCGGGCGTCCCCAAACCCGAAGTCCCCGAAGGCGCCTCGGCTGGACTCGACTCCAACGAAGCCAGCAGCGCTCAAGCCCAAGACTTTCAAGGGCGAGCACTGCTGGAACTTCAACAAAACCAAGGGGTGTTCTACTCCTGACTGCCCCCGCCCACACGTTTGCTCGAAGTGTGGGGGCAAGCACGCCCAACAGGCGTGCACGGTTAAGTGAGATGGCAGCCTGCCACCCGAGATTGCTGTGGCTCGGGTGGTGAAGGCACATGACAGCAATGGGAGTGCCGCAGGGGCGGGAGAGGTAGGCACTGAGGTGCTAGTGGTGGACCGCGGTTGTCGCGGGGATAGTACTTTGGCACGAGGGGCACTTGTGCCCGCATGCAGAAGGCCTTCTCCCCGTAGGCAGCCGCAGGTGAGCCCTCCGAGGAGGAGTTCACATGATGACATGCCGGCCAAAGTGGCACGGCGAGCCTCTCCGGGGAGAGTTGCTCTACCCGCCGACGTTGCGGGCGTGATGCCGTTGCCGACGGCGACCCATTCCTTCTCAAAGGTGTGGGATGAAGCCGGCCAACCTTGCCATGAGTCTTCCTTTGTCGCAGGGGAGGTAGACATTGGGCCGATGCCCGCTCCCGTCACGGCTTCCAAGCTTTGGCCACCTCTGCTGAGAAAGCTGTGGCAGGACACTACCACCGTGTCAC
>LGRX02030045.1:0-28683 GCA_001247695.2 Cymbomonas tetramitiformis
GGGAGGCTGCCGCAAACCAAACTGCGCTCTTGCTCTGTCCTCCCGGAGAGAGCATGCTATGCGGGAGGGAGGCTGCCGCAAACCAAACTGCGCGCCTGCTCTGTCCTCCCGGAGAGAGCACACCTTGTCGTTGAGTCCTTCTTTTTGGATGAGGTAGGCGATGCAGAGGGTGGCGGAGCGGCTCACTCCAGCTCCACAATGCACCTGCAGCCGCGAGACGGGGTTGGAAAATGCTGCGCCCCAACTGCCACGGCTGGGGGAGGGGTGGTTTGGATGAGCACAGCTGAGCCCTTGCTTGTACACAGGCGAATCCCTCGAACCTCTCCGGGAAAAGTGGGCAAGTGCTGAAGCCGGGCTGCTTCAAGACAGTCCAGTACGCGAAAAGGAAGCACTAAGAGAGCAGTCTCGGGGCGCTCATGTAGGAAGAGTGGCTGTACCAGGACGGCGTCTCCCTTCCGCCGCGCCTTCTCCAGAAAGCTGAAGGACTCCTCAAAGTACTGCGAGATATTCTGCCAAGCCAACATTCCACACTGCTTGCTCATGCCGCCCGCTTCCCCGTTAAAAGCCCAGCCAGTGCCCAGATCACGGCTCGCCGCTGCAGCCAGTGCCCTCCGCTGCTACCACTGGACAGCAGCCAGGGGGAGCCCTAGGGCCAGGGTTTAGGCATCGAGGACGCAGATAACCTTCACCTTTGTGTACCAGAGGAGCCTAGGAGGTGCAGGATGCAGTTGAGGGCGCCAACTCACCTCACCCTCCACGTCGGCGAGGGTCATGCGCAGATGTTTGAAACTCTTGGGCAGCTCCAGGTTCTCCGGAATGTTGTGAATGGTCAACACTCGCTTGATGCCCATATCTTTCAGCAGCCCCTGCTCCAGCGCGACCCCGCGTTCACATCGTTGCTGTGGGCGCGTAAATACTCGGAAACCGCGCAAACTCTTCCAGCAGGGGGGCTCTAGGCTGCTATTCCAGAAGGCCTACTCCCTCCCAACTTCTATCTCACGTCAGGTGTGTGGGGATGCGCATGTACCCATGAGCACCGGAGATGAGAATTACAACAAGGCACAAAGGTAATTTTCGCACAAAATAGTTAAAGCTGCTTTCAGCACGAAAGTCTAACCTCCGATTGCTCTCCGGAGTGAGTGATCGAGTTTCAGTGAGCCGGAAGGGAGGGGACAGCGAGAAGAGAGTACCACATCCTCCGCATGCTCCAGCGTGCCGAGGTATATGAAGTCGTGCATGATCTCGGAGGGGAAGCTGGAAGACGTGCCCCAGGGACACTGTGAGTCGTGCGAATCCAGTCTAGTACACAGAGGCATCACAGCATATCCAAACGAGCCAAGGAACTCTACGGCGCCCGAGTTTTGTGCTGTCTACGTTGCAGATGACAAGAGGACAGGAATGACTTGGATGTGGTACTGCCGAAACCCTAACAGTGAAACTTGGAGCGAAGCTTCCGGGCGCACTTCCTCGGAGCACCCCGAGTCGAAGCAGTGGAAAGAAAAGGGTATAATTTCGCGAACAGCCCGAAGCTGCACCCGCCATCAGATCCCAGCCCAGCGTGTTAGCCACCCGCCCACCCCCAAGCTACAGCACGTTGTGTAGAACAGCTCAGAATCGCCCCCGGCCCGACGTGTTGGTCACCAACCCACAAGCCGCAGCAACTCCTATGTAATAGGTTGTGTCGCCGGTTGTGACTCGTGTCAGCGAAGTATTGGCGGTTGCTACGCTTGTCGGTGAAATATTGCCAGTTGCCCCTCTTGGCAGCATAGCGTCGCCGGGTACGACTCTTGTCAGCGAAGTCTTGCCGGTCCTGATTCTTGTCAGCGAAGTCTTGCCGGTCCTGATTCTTGTCAGCGAAGTCTTGCCGGTCCTGATTCTTGTCAGCGAAGCCTTGCCGGTCCTGATTCTTGTCAGCGAAGTCTTGCCGGTCCTGATTCTAACTAGTTCAGCATCGCCGGCTGTGAATCATGTCAGCAAAGTATCACCGACTGTGGCTCTTTTCGAAAAAGTATCGCCAGTGGTAGCAGCTCTTGTCAACTAAGTATCGCCAGTTGTGACTCTTCTCGAAAAAGTACGACCGGTAGTGGTGACTCATGTCAGCGAAGTATCGCCGGTTGTGATTCTTGTCAGCTAGCTACAGCGAATCAACTCACAACAGCAAATCAAACGGATATGACTAAGCGAGAATCAAGAAAGTTTCTCAGGCATACGTGAACTTGAGGAAAGTCACGCCCATTCAATTCATTTCTATTCAGAGTATCCATCAGTCACGGTCGAAGCTGCCCGAATTCTTGAGAGAACTTGGAAATTCACAAAATTCAAAGTTGCAGGACTGGCTCGTATTCCCAGAGATTGGATGGAGCGTTGCTACAGAGGAACGAAAGGTAGGGAGACCACAGCTTTGCAAAATTGGTAGAACCAAAGTCCCCTGTGTCAGGTCTGTAACCTTGTAGACAGTGTTTTCAGCCGTTGGTCGTTCGGGTGCGCACCCGTCCTGCATGATGCTGATGCTCCTTGCTTTGTCCTCAGCGAGAAGGAAGGCCAACACCGGATCCGAGTCCCTGGAGGTATGTATGACCTCCTCAGGGTACGGCGATGCTTGAACTCCTTAGGGTAAGCCGACGACGAACGACGTGATCACTTCGATAGCAAGCGAATAGAAGAGCTATGACACTGTCAAGTGAAAAGTTTCCAGCAGGGGATCACTGTCAGACAATACAAGGCAAGATCGGGATAGCTGAGAGCCAGCTGCGGCTTGGAGTCGAGCGGAAAAGCGGGATTGTTAAGGCGCGCACGGCACTTTGGCTGCGCCGTATACGATGACATCCTTCCCCCACCTACAAGCACCAAGCAACCGCTAGGTTTACAGGTCTAGAAACAAATACACGACTACACATCGAAGTGATTCAGAATGCCCTGTCCCGCAGAAAACGATTGAAAAGGGAAGTTAGCAAGCCTAACACCGCTTTCCCCTGAACCACTTCAAAATTGATATTGAACCGGTAAGAGCCCATTTCTACAGCTTCAATGATCTAGATACTGTGTCGGAATGTGTCGGAGAAGCGTACCAAAGGCCCTTGGACCAAGCGGGTTTCCAGTTGGCTTTTGAATAGTCCTGACATAATGACATCAGGTGAGGCTAAGCTGTAAAGCGGATTGCAAGAGGATGGATCCTGTCGATAGGGAAGGGGAAGTGAAGCCATGACGGAATAATTGCAACATCACATACCGCAATTACTTTCCCGTTCTTAGAAAGGGCGACGTTGTAAGATTGGTGCACGTGTCCACGTTTATAGTCCTGTTCCATGCAAGGATGTCTTTGTCAGCACCAAAGCTAAGTCTTCACAGGAAGAAGTTGACAGGTTGAAAATGACATCGAGCAAATACTCGCCGCACCTTATTTGAACGTAAGTCGACGATGAGCGGAAAAGTGCCCTGCCCACTCGTAGTAAAACAACGGAAAAGATCTGCGGCATGGAATTCCTGAACTTTCACCATTTCCCCTTTTATATGTGGGGTACGATGGGCAAACCCCTAAGTATACATACAACACACGACAGCGATGGATGCTGCCACTAAAAAGAAAGCGACAGGTTCGAGGTCTCGAAAAGTTTCAGCATCTACTATCGTATGTAGAGGAAGTATGTGTCCCACTCTTGAATAAAGTGAGAAGAGGAGGGGATTACTCTGGCTGAGACCACGAGCCTCCGGACGCGATTTTTTTTCACTTTTTTAAGGATTTTTTATTTTTATGTATCGTTACACCAGAGGCTCTGGTACTTTTCGCGTGAGGCCAAAAAAAAAGGTTCTCCGAATGCTTTATGAGAAGTTCATGGTTTAAACCACGAAATGGAAACCGTGGTGTCATCACTGATTAACCAAGGTGTCATCACTGCGTTTCGCGGACACGATGGAAAGAATTTTCGATCGGACGCTTCGGTTCGGATTTTTGATCGTGAGACCCGAAATTTTGTGGTTGAGACCTCGGTTGAGTTTCGCTATGAAAATCTCGACCACGGTCGAGTTTTGTGGTTGAGTTCGATTTTTCACGTAGCGAAACTTGGTTAGCGAAGGAATATTTTGTACACGTCTGCGACAGCGTGTGTTATAAGAAAGTAGATATATGGCAATATATGTACTGCCAGAAGGATGTCAGAGGCACAGTGAGATAGGGTTCTCGGTTGTCTAAAGTCAGATTAAACTGTGAGTGTCAGGGTCATGACCGATGACATATGTGTCATACATGTCATACCTGTCAGACATGTCATACCATGTCATATCATGTCGTGTCATATATTATTATGACAGTCGTCAGTACGGTCGACCATGACTGTACAAGTCGAGTCGTGTCATATATTATTATGACAGTCGTCAGTACGGTCGGATGATAATGTCACATCATCAGGCATCCCTGTCATCGAGAGTTCGTACGTCGAACTCGAAGATGGCAAAGCAAAGATACATCTTGAATACAAACAAGAACCATCTTGGCTTTTAAGCATGTGCGGAACACGCATGCACAGTATGAACGAACTAGTCGTTGTTACAATACTGGTCGTTCAACCTACGTCTCGGGTTCACAACCCAATGGCGGTACCATCTAAGATGATGGGAGACGTATGGTACAAAGTGAGGAAGCGTTGTGCTTCAGCAGTTCTTTATCCAGAGACTGCAACTCACAACCCGCTTGATTGTTACACTTGTGTGTGCCGTTCAACAGCACAGTGTTTAATTGATATATTGTATAATATTTGTGGGCTCGCACTTCAGCCCTAACATAATGGTATTCTTAAAAAACTCGTCAAGGCACGATACGAGAACTCAATTGTGTGCAGCGCATATATATCATTAATTTGTGTTGACAGGTTGCGGAGCACATAAGGCGACGCACTCGCATAAATTGAATATTGATATATCTGCTGCAATAGCGAAGATAGCGTGCGAGAAAATTTTGGCGTTCACAGAAGCGCATTCGCAGAAACAACTGATCGCACATACTACACGATAAGGTGTGCAAATGGCATACATCAGCGCAGCAATGAAACGTACTCGCATAAATGGTTCGCAAATGTATGCATGTTCGCAGATGCGACGAATCAGCAGCGAAATCGTTTCCGCGCGGAAAGTCATCAGCGCAGCATCACAATTTTCATGATTGCACCAAATTGCTTTTTGTACGGCTTCATACATGTTGATGCGCGATATACTAATTTGCAGTTGGCAGCATGCGCGATGGTCACTAATTTGCAGTTGGCAGCATGCGCGATGGTCGCATATTTTTGCAGAAGTGGATCGCAGCTTACAGCATGCATGCGCGCTTGTATGAATCACGCTCGAAAATTGTTCAGAATGATATATGGCATAGTGGTCATCGACGGAATTTTGATCCGTATACATGTCAGCGCTCGTATAATGCGATGATGAATGGCGACGACAATACACGCTTTTCATCAGCAGCGCGCCCTTTTGCATAAGTTATTTGCAGCGTGCTATGAAAGATTTCAATTGCAATGATGATGATGTAGAGATGTTGTTAAGATCAACTGCACAAATATTCTTAATGATCAGCATTCATGCTTATCAGAAATATACTAATGTGTGCACAATATGTGAGTGTGGATCAACATACACACATACACACACACACACACACACACATGCACACATGCACACATGCACACACATCACTTGCAGCAATCACCAACATGCAGTACATGCATTATTATACCATGTATACATTTTATGCTGAGTGATTGCAACATTGTGAATTGTGCATGCATTAATAATACAGCTTGATCACGATACCAGCTGTAGTGTATATATATCAGTTTGATCACGTTAGCAACTGGTATACTAGCATCATGCTGTAATACATGAACATTGCATAAGCACATTGCAGTGCATGCTAAACTATATTAGAACCCATACAGTATAAGGTGCCTATTCAGTAATCTTAAACACAGTAATTAGCTCAATGTGACCCGGTGGAGTCGAGATACTCCTCGGACAACATATTGTTCTACTGTGGATTACTGGAAGGATGCTCACCGGAGCTGTATGTGAAATATACCCAGCAACTCATTTTGTAATGAGATTATTATGGAATTACAATAATCCCTAAACTTGATATATCATGTTAGATGTAATCAGTGCATGGTATGCTGACTATCTTGCATGATGAATTGTCTAGGATATTGTAATATCCAGAACATATTCTACTGTAAAGTGTGTAAAAGTTATCTTACACACACACACATACACTGATAAAAGTGCTAATCAGTAAGCACTGCATGCATGCACACACACTGCATTGTATGTATTAACATTCACTGATTCAAAGTGAATTGATTAACTTAAATATCTACTATGTGTATGATAATGTACATACCATTTTCCAAACACATGTGCGTGGAAAATGTCAGCGATTGCGATAGATAAGGGAGCAGGATAAGACAAGATGTTGTAGGGCTGGATGGAGTTATCTCCAGACCCGAAGGCAAGATACTGCACCCATGAAACAGCTGGTAACTGTTGGGTGCAGTCCACTCGTCATTCCACATATCATCGCTGGAGCAATATCAACAACTACGTTGCACATTGACAGTTGATTCAGATCTGATCAGTTCAAATGCATGCAACTCTCAGATCAGTATCTACATGACATCTGATATAGTTGTTAAGGACAACACACACATACAAATGTGTTGTGTTAAATTGTTGTGATTGTATCAAGCAATGTCCAGATATGTTCTAAATAAGAAATATCATTTTGATAAATCTTAGAGCACAGACCTATGCTCAGAACAGATCATAGTTTGAAAAATATCACTAAAGTGGATGTTCCTAACTGGATGTTCCCACTTAAGTTGATAACTTATATATCACCAGAACGTACAATTGCTGCCATGGGTTTAAATCAGTAAAACCCAGAAATGCTATCAACCATAGATGTTGATATACAGCATAATTCACTTATTTGCCATGAAATTTATCATGTGCCAAAGTGAAGTTTATTGCAGTGATTCTGTACTTTACATTCCACATATACACTGAGATATGTCACCAAGGCAATATATCAGATAGCTGAAAAAGCTGTAAAATGGGTAAAAATGCTCCACGCATGATTTCAAAATGAAAAATGTGTGCCCATTTTATTTTAAATTATGATTCTATACCTATTAAGGTATCAGAAAATCATAATGACCATGGTCATATCTCGTGTAACACCCTAGATATTAGGTGTGTAATATATAGGGGTATACATGTTGGCTGTAACAAAATACGTAAAAAACTCCCACGCATGATTTCAAAATGAAAAATGTGTGTGGATACTTTTTGCTGATCTGATTATTCAGCTATATCTGAATATTCCCTGATTTATACAGCACTTGTAACACCCTGTAACACCCCTAAAATTAAATGTGTGTGTCAGGGGTGTAACGTACCCTCTGAAAACCACCTTACATTCATTTAGGTATTAAATGCAGTTTTGCTTAAAAACCTTTGCAAAAAAATTATACTGCTTATTTTTTACCTATATTAGGGTTATTGATATCATGTAACACCCTAATCATACTATTGGGTGTATGGGCCACTGTAACATTACATGCCCTAAAATGCTACTATAATTTCGATAAACTTCGTATTTAGCATTAACATATCATGTTGTTTTTGACACAAACATGATTATGTATCGGGCAACAACCCAAGAACTGTGACAGATGCTTCCTGTATGGAATGCATGCTATTTTGAGGTATTGGCAATTGACAACTGCCACTATATCACACACTTCCTTGAGGGGGGAAGAAGGTGGATATATATATATATACTTACCTCATTATTATGTACGAATATACTACATGTATGTAAACATACCGATATACCACATATAACATATAAATCACACACACTCAGTTAGGCAATTAGCTGAAGGTATTTTTGTGCTGTGTTTTGTTTTTAGATGGTTACTATCGAAGAGGAAGAGCATGAGATTCCTGATATCAACCCAGATCATTCGACTTGGTTTTTCGACATCCTCGGTTCATACGATGCATACAGTCGGTTTAAAATCCCGAAGTGGATCGCTGGTTATGCCGATACACTAACCAGATATGACCACATAGGCTATTATGACAATGTCAGTCGCATGAAACCAGATATGAGCCGGTACAAGGATCCTGCCAATGAGCCTCAGGCACCAGAAGCAGAGTATATACGGAAAAATTGCCGCTGATACGGTTCGCAGTTGAATTATGCTGCGATGTTGACGGTAAAAAACGGTGTTGACGGTTTGTAGAATCGGACGAACCGAAGCGAGCCGAACCAACCGGAATCACCACTCACGTGAAGTGGGACCCATAACCTGATAGAACAGGTGAAAATAGGTATATATTTGTGTGAATATATATATAACTATTTCACTGCAACACGAACTCAGAAGGCAGTGATGGGGAAACCGGTGATAACAAAACTGATAGAAGGATTACTGGGAGTGAGCTTTCTAGCAGGTGAGTGTCATACGGTGACACACGACCAGTGACACACGCAACAAGGGGTGATACTAGGAGAAGCAGGCCCCCATACAGTGGGGGGGGAATCGGCTTCCCCGTGACACACCCTCGACCTCGTAACGGAGTCGCTGAAGGGCGTAACGGCCGTCGGCAGGATGGGAACGAGCACACTCGTGGTAGATGGCAAGTGCACTCCCACGAAGAGGGTGGGGCAAGAGGCAAAAGAGGATCTCGTTCATGGTGACGTGATAAAATTCGTAGTCGTGTTCCAGATCCAGCAACTTGGCCGCCTCGTTGTACGAAATGGGGAACATGACGTGCCCCAAGCCGGCAGTGAGGGAGGCAAAGGGCTCGGGGTTTATGTTAGATTAAGTTTTTGACATCTACTGGATTAAGTTTTGTCTGGGGTAGATTTAGATTAAGTTCATGTGACACGATCGATCGAGAGGTCATGCCACCGCTCCGAGGTCAGGCGCACATGGTAAAACTGCGAACGGAAGCGAAGGTCAAAGGCAAAGGGTAAGGCAAACGGTGTAAGATTTAGCGGCAGTAGGAATAGTTTTCAGAAGCATATGAAAAGTATTCTAGTGCTTCTGAAAACTATTCCTACGTCTTCTATATATCAAACCCTTTGCCTTGCCTTTTTACCTCTGCACGCGACCGGCAAGCATCTTTGAAACTTCCGAGTTTCAAAGATGCGTTTTGTATTTTGGGTGCACCCTAATTTTACAAAACGGCCGAGCGCTTCCCGTTTGTGCGGGATATTCACATTTATTTCATGGAATATTTCACATGGTTTAACCCCTAAGGAGCGGTTTGTACCGTATACGGACGGATCACTAAATTCTGCATTGTGAAGCCGTAAGAATGTCAAATTCACTTTTGAAGACAGTTCTGAAAACCTCTCGGCAAGCTGCATGCAACTATGTATTTGGAGATAGTCAAATCAGACATACTCTTTCGAGGGTTGCGGTTTAAACCTAAAATTTCGCATATCATGAGTATGGCAATCATAGGGCACACATGTAACGAGCGTTACATGCGCCCTAACGCGGATATATAACACATTATTGATATTGAGCATTAGGCATGATGCACACTTACTATACTAGGGTCGGCATCAGGGGTTTTTTCTAGGTTAAAGAGTAAATTTTGCTATCAAGTCTATCAAATATAATTTGACGAATATTCTAGGAATGGCATTTTAGACACGCTTATACAATCCGCCATGAGTAGACGTTTCCGTAGCTGTGTTCAAAAATTAATTTGGTTATCCGATGCTTGAGTTATCGCGAAATATATGCGGATTCTCAAACCTTAAAGATTCCATCCGCTTATTAGGGGTTAACACACATGCACACGCATGGGAAACCCTCGGCTGTTTGGCATCTTTGGGTTTGGGTTCGAACCCAAACCCAAACCCAAAACATCTGCCTTAGAAATAAATTGCGCGTTTCGCGTACAAGTAACTTGAAGCTTTGAGCTTCAAGTAACTTAAGGATATGCATCTTGGCAGTATAAAATCGGTCTAAAATAAACCTTTTCCCGAGGCAAAGTCGGCGTCGGCGGTGTCATTGTCAAAGGTAAAACCTTTGGGGAGCTTAAATCCAGTGGACTTGAGGAAGTGCACCAGGTCGCTCCCATACCGAAACACTGACAGAAAAGGCTAATATATATTATATATTAGACTGGCGGAAGCACTAGCAGGAAGTGACACCGCAATTCACTGCAAACTAAGATGAGATAATAAAATAACTTTGAGGTTTTATTATCGCGGAACGAACTGGCGGAAGCAAGCTGACGTGGCACCTCGGGTCAAGGGGTGATCAGAGAGAGTGTGACTGCCCCCCACCTTATGGGGGGGGGTTGAAAGTCTCATCTCACATCACACCACCTCACCCCGAAGGCGTGAGGTGCCACAACAAGGTAGGCAAGCTTGCATCCCAAACCTAAACCCTAGGCCAAAATAGGCAGCAGTTACAGGCCCAATGGGACCTCTTATAGTCCGAAACTACTGCACTACAAGCTAGAGTCGTTCATTGCAAGCGTCTGTTTGTCTTAATGCTGCACACCACCAGACCGTGATGCGTCTGGTGGCGGGTCGATTGCGTCATTGGCGAGAGGCCGTGATCCCATGAAAGGTGGCAATCAGATGGGCTAGGGGCATACGCCCATGCATGTGCCGTGGGGATCACTACTCCCACGGGGTAGGCTGCCAAAATTACTAAGCAAGCAGGCTTAACTGGTTATTGACTGGCGGCGGCGTCCTCGATGATGCTAAGGTCCAACACCAGTCAAAATGGGATACGTCATCCCACCCCTGTGCGAGGCCACTCTAGAAAGTAGCCTAGCACCACCAGAGAAAATGCCACGGCGCAGGGAGGGCAAGATGGCCGAGGTCGCAAAATGCGAGGAGTGGTGAGAACGACCAAGTCAAAGTTCTCGCCGTCGATGTCGTTGGAAACGCCGGTGTTGATGTTCGCGCTTGGTGCATAAGCACCACCAAGCACCACCAGACCGTAGCCAGTGGTAAATCGTCGTTGTTGAAGTAGTTCAAGCGCCGTTTGAACTGCGGCCATGCGCGCACTCTGACGCGCCGAAGCCATGACCCGTGAGCTGCAGAAATCTGTAACCCAAGGAGTTTGGGTATGGGTGGAAAACGTAAAATTCGGTAAAATTAACCAAACCAGCCGATGAAAACGACAATCCTGGGTAGAATTTGACGAGGAAAACGGTGGCGAGGTCAAAATAGTCGTGCGAAAAGCGGATTTTCCTGCAGCGAAGGCGCTGCTGGCCAGAGTCCAAAGCGAAGTTGTCAAAGTTGATGAGCTTGTAGGTACGCGCAATATAAAAGAAAGACGAAAACTAAGGTCGTGCCAAGACGAAAGGTACGTGCGGATTACGCGCTGAGTACGTGCGGTTACGTGCGGGTTACGTGCGGGTTACGTGCGGGTTACGTGCGGGTTACGTGCGGGTTACGTGCGTGATCAAAGTAGCCGAGAAAACGGATGCCACACCAAAGATGGTGGACCGATAACCTGACAGAAAAGGCTAATATATATTATATATTAGACTGGCGGAAGCACTAGCAGGAAGTGACACCGCAATTCACTGCAAACTAAGATGAGATAATAAAATAACTTTGAGGTTTTATTATCGCGGAACGAACTGGCGGAAGCAAGCTGACGTGGCACCTCGGGTCAAGGGGTGATCAGAGAGAGTGTGACTGCCCCCCACCTTATGGGGGGGGTTGAAAGTCTCATCTCACATCAAACACATAGGAGAGCTGGTCGTTGTACTCCTCCTCGCGACCCTCTTCAACAGGTGTAGTCAGCAGAACGTCGGGGTCGTTGAAGAAATCGAAAGCCGTAGGGGCTTCAATCGTGGATGTCGGTTTCGAACGTAGGGAGGAAGTCCCCATGATACGGCGGGGTCGGTGGCCAGTAGATGGGGTACTGTGCGATGTCTGGGAAGGCGATGGAGAAGCACCCGCACGCGCACGTGCTGCGCGCAAAGCAGAGCCAACTCCTTCACGTCGGGCGGTAGCCATGTCGGGGATAAAGTAGTGTCGGTCCAGCTGAAATTTGACGCACGGAAAGTGCGTTAAGTGCCGGTAAATGCGGATTGTCGGTAAAAAATGACGGAAGTGACCGATGTGAAAACAAGCCGGTCGTTGTCAAAAGTGTCGGCTAGTAAGTGTCGGCTAGTAAATGTCGGCTAGTAAATGTCGGAATTGTCGGCCAGTATAGAATCACAGGGCGTGAAGCGGACGGAAGACTGATGAAAACACCACCACTGAACGTGGGTGGGCTATAACCTTATAAGAAAGTAGATATATGGCAATATATGTACTGCCAGAAGGATGTCAGAGGCACAGTGAGATAGGGTTCTCGGTTGTCTAAAGTCAGATTAAACTGTAAGATAGTCGGGTTTAACCCTTAAACCGTTTCCTGGGTCATATATGACCCAAGGGTACCTAAAATTGATTTATGAAGCCGTCTAAAATCCAAAAATGCTTTTGAAAACAGTTTCGAAAAGGTCTCCCTTATGCGCATCAAACCGCGTGCCCAATGTTACTCAACACTGTCGCATGCTTTCAAGATCGAACGATGAAGAGTGTGAAAATCGTTTGACACAACACACGGTTATGGTTTGCGCGTATAAATACGCATGCTCAACCCTATTTAGGTCACGTTACATCTTCAACACATAGCTAGGCGTTATGCAAAATATGCTAGGGTCATGATTAGGGTTTACACGGGACAGTGGATACGAATTCAGCGCCGCAATGCGTGAGATATACATTCATTTGTGACATCGCATTTTCACTTCATGCTCAAATTTGAACAATGCAGTTCGATGCGCCTTTGAAATACGCTTCAAGTGGTATGCTCAAAACGCAAATCGGCCTTCGTATGAGGCGGCTATATGGAAAACACTGACTTCAACCAAAACAAAAAATAGTTATGACGGTTTAGGGGTTAAGCTGTCGGACAGACGGTGACACACGAGCGGAGCAAAGGGCAGGCACTGCAAGTGACATCCGAGCAGGCGAGGGGTGACACGGGGCACCACAAACCTCCCCCCTTATGGGGGGTGAAAGTCAGTGTTCCCATGAGTGTGAGCCGACGTGTCTGGTTACGTGAGACACTTTTGGACCTCGGTTGAGTTTCCTATGAAAATCTCGACCACGTGGGGGGGGGCTCGGTCGAGATTTTCATAGCGAAACTCAACGGAGGTCCAAAAGTGCGTCAGCCATCGTCATCCACATGCAGCAGATGTAGAATTGAAAAATTAATTTGGGAAATTCACAGATCGACTCGACTGTAACTTTAACTTTAACTTTAACTGGCGCTGCCAGACTGCACCACGTGGGGCGACGAGACAAAATTTTCGCTACAGTACCTCTTTTCGCGACGACACCGTCGCGTCACGGGGGGATGACCGAAATCGAAAAATCGAAAACTGAATTCGACATCTGCTGACATCGTGATGACATACCGTGGTTGAGACCGTGGTTGAGATCGTGGTCGAGTTTCGCTATGAAAAATCGAACTCACCCACGAAAAATCGAAATTTCGTGGTCGAGTTCAATTTTTCATAGCGAAACTCGACCACGATCTGAACGCTGACGGTACGCGGATATCCCCCCCCACGTAGGCAGAATATTCCGGGGATCTATAGCGAAACGTAGTTGAGAAATCTCGACCATGGTCGAGTTTCGCTATGATCGAGATTTCGTGGTTTAAACCATGAACTTCTCATTAAAAACTTTACAGGGCCGAGAATATGTTTAGACAAGCAGAAGTTCTGCTTGGAGCGGCGTCAAAAAGTCATTAGGCTCTTCACAAACACTGGTAATAGGATTTTTACAGTAAACACTGGCAGACAACAAAACTGTAAATCTTACAAAGTGCATAACTTTTCAATGGATCCTCTATTTTCGATCATCTAACCATTATTCCAAACTGGATTTTCACCCCCATCTCCCGTATGCACATGGTTACCTTAAATTTCATCTCTAGGCATATGAAATATCTCGCCTCCCTAGTCGAGTCAAACACTCCCACTTTCGGAATCATCACGGGGAAGCTGAAATTCCCCCCCACTGTATGGGGGTCCAGCTTCTCCTAGTATCACCCCTTGCTGCGTGTGTCACTGGTCGTGTGTCACCGTCTGACACCGACTTGCTAGAAAGCTCACTCCCGTAATCTTTCTACCAGTTCTGTTATCACCGGTTTACCCAGCACTGCTTTCTGAGTTCCTGTTGCAGTGAAACAGTTATATATATCACACAAATATATACCTATTTTCACCTGTTCTATCAGGTTATCGGTCCCACTTCACGTGAGTGGTGATTCCGGTTGATTCGGCTCGCTTCGGTTCGTCCGATTCTACACACCGTCAATTTTTTACCGTCAACATCGCAGAATAATTTAACTGCGAACCGTACAAGCGGCAATTTTTCCGTCTCCGTTCCCTTTGCCGCTTCCGTCAACCGTGGTTCACCTACCGATTGTGACTGGTAATCCACGCCAGGGCTCTATATCGGTTTGGTTTTTCGGTATCGATACAATTCGATATTCGAAAAACGGTATCGATAATCGGCACAATCGATAAATAATCGATTACTTGGACATTTATATGTAATTTGTTATAAATTAAATACGGAACACCAAAACCTGCACAATCGATATTTAGACATTGCAATCCGACAATCGGCGATAAATACGATAAATACGATATATCGATAGTATCGGTTATCGGAAATATCGATATAGAGGCCTGATCCACGCACCGTGTCAGGGTTATGACCGATGACACATGTGTCATACATGTCATACGTGTCAGACATATCATACCATGTCATGTCATGTCATGTCGAGTCATGTCATATATTATAATGACAGACATTTGTCAGACAGTCGTCAGACAATCGTCAGTACGGTCGACTATGATTGTACATGTCATCGAGATGATAAGTAACATCATCTGTCATTCATTCAAGGTAAGACTTGAATGGCACATGACATCGAGAGGCCGTATGTCGTGGACTCTAGATGGCGAAGCAAGATCCATCTTGAAGAACCGAAATGGTTCGGAGAAGAATGCATCTTCGCTTCTAGCATGTTCTGAATAAGCATGCGCAGTATCATATGGCAAACGCATTATTCGTTTAGCCGATACTGGTCGTTCAACCAATGTCTCGGGTTCACAACCCAATAGCGGTACCATCTATGCGATGGGAGACATTCGGTATAGATGAGCTAGCGTTGTGCTAGAGCAGTATCTTCTGTCAGAATTCTGCACTCATCCCCGCTAATAACTTGCACGTGTGTTACCGTCCTATAACACCGCGCTTTCTATTATATTATTATCCAATAAATAGGTGGCATTTAGGGCATATCTGGTTACAGTGGCCCTTTCACCCAATAATATGATTAGGGTGTTACATGATATCTGTAACCCTAAAATAGGTAAAAAAATAAGCAGTATAATTTTTTTGCAAAGGTTTTTAAGCAAAACTGCATTTAATACCTAAATGAATGTAAGGTGGTTTTCAGAGGGTACGTTACACCCCTGACACACACATTTAATTTTAGGGGTGTTACAGGGTGTTACAAGTGCTGTAAAAATCAGGGAATATTTGTTGATAGCTGAATAATCATATCAGCAAAAAAATCAACCCGATTTTTTCATTTTAAAATCATGCGTGGAGCATTTTTACGCATGGTGTTACAGCCAATATGTATACCCCTATATATTACACACCTAATATCTAGGGTGTTACACGAGATATGACCATGGCCATTATGTTTTTCTGATACCTTAATAGGTATAGAATCATAATTCAAAATAAAATGGGGTCGAAATTTCAATTTTGAAATTAAACGTGGAAGTTTTTTACCCATTTTACAGCTTTTTCGGCTATCTGATATTTTGCCTCGGTGACATATCTCAGTGTGTATGTGGAATGTAAAGTACAGAATCACTGCAATAAACTTCACTTTTGTATATGATAAATTTCATGGCAAATAAGTGAATTGTGCTGTATATCAACATCTATGGTTGATAGCATTTCTGGGTTTTACTGATTTAAACCCATGGCAGCAAATGTACATTCTGGTGTTATGCGCCAACCTGCAACCTGCGAACAATATAATCTATACTACGTCTGACGCTGCACCCACTCGAGTTCTCGTATCGTGCCTGGACGAGTTTTTTGAGAATACCATTATGTTAGGGCTGATATGCGAGCCCACAAATATTATACAATATATCAAATAAACACTGTGCTGTTGAACGGCACACACAAGTGTAACAATATAGCGGGTTGTGAGTTGCAGTCTCTGAATGAAGAACTGCTGAAGCCCAACGCTTCCTCACTTTGTACCATACGTCTCCCATCATCGTAGATGGTACCGCCATTGGGTTGTGAACTCGAGACGTAGGTTGAACGACCAGTATTGTAATAACGACTAGTTCGTTCATACTGTGCATGCGTGTTCCGCACATGCTTAAAGCGAAGATGGTTCTTGTTTCAAGATGTATCTTTGCTTTGCCATCTTCGAGTTCGACGTACGAACTCTCGATGGCAGGGTCATTCAAGTCTTTCCTTGAATAATGACAGATGATGTGACATTATCATCTGGCGACATGTACAGTCATCGTCGACCGTACTGACGACTGTCATAATAATATATGACGCGACTCGACATGTACAGTCATGGTCGACCGTACTGACGACTGTCATAATAATATATGACACGACATGACATGACATGGTATGACATGTCTGACAGGTATGACACGTATGACATGTATGACACATATGTCATCGGTCATGACCCTGACAACCATCCTGCATGATAAACTATCTGGGAATATCGTAATACCAGAAGTCACCTATCTGCAAGTGTGTATAGTGAACACACACTTACAAGTACTAATCAGCAAGTACTGCACATTGCACACACTACTGACATTACTTGTGTATGATGACATTCACTGATTCATTAAGTGAATGATCAACTATAATGTCCATTATGTGCATGATGATATAGATACCATTCCACAAACACATGTGCGTGTGGAATGTCAGAGATGGCGATAGATATGGGAGCAGGATAAAACAACATGCTGTAGGGCTGGATGGAGATATCTCCAGACCCGAAGGCAGAATACTGTGCTCATTATAACAGCTGGTAACTGTTGAGCACAGTCCATCCACTCTCACATATCGCTGGAGCAACAACAACCACTATCCTGCATTCTGACAATTGACTCAGTAATGATCAGCACAAAAGCATGTACCTAATCAGATCAGTACATATTATATTGAGCTGACATAGGTTGTTGTGGACACACTGAACGGCATGAGATCGGCCAACAAAAGCCAGCCCACCATCATCCCAGTGGATGTGAGAAGCAAATCAGGAGCAGGGCGGGGCCGTGACAAGATACCACAAACTCATACATGTTCCCAACCCTGATGCAAAGCAGCATGGAAAGATGAAACGATGTGACCGATCATCGCCCAACAATTGTTGGTCTCTGGGTAACGGAGTAAGCGGACCCTGCTGGCATGCCCCCCAGTGGCTCCCGGTCGATGTGGACACACACACACACATACATTGTGTTGTGCTGAACTGCTTGGATTATTATCAAGTTGTGTCCTGATATGTTTGAAATCTAGAGATATCCTTTTGATATGCTCTTAGTGCACAGCCATATGCTCAAACATATCATAGGTTCTGATAAGTTATCACTTAAGTGGTTAGTCCGCTTACAGTTGATACATCTAATATATCATCAGGGAGTGCATTAACTTCCATGGGTTTCAAATCAGTAAAACCCACATTTTTGATCAACCACACATGTTGATTATCAGAGATATTCACTATTATGCCATGAAATTTGTCATGTGCAAAAGTGAAGTAAGTTGCAGTAGTTCTGTAGCTTGCAACTTACATACACACCGAGATATGTTACTGAGGTAATAAATCAGATGGTCAAAAAGCTGTAAAATGGGTGAAAATCGTTGGCGATAAATTTCAAAACTGAAATTTCGACCCCATTTTATTTTAAATTATGATTTTATACCTATTGAGGTATCGGAAAAACATAATGACCATGGTTATATCTCGTGTAACACCCTAGATATTAGGTGTGTAATATGTAGGGGTGTACATATTCGCTGTAACGAAATGCGTAAAAAGCTCACACGCACGATTTCAAAATGAAAACTCCGGGTTGATTTTTTTTGCTGATCTGATTATTCAGCTATCAATAAATAATCCCTGATTTATGCAGCACTTGTAACACCCTATAACACCCTAAAAATTAAATGTGTGTGTCAGGGGTGTAACGTACCTCCTGAAAACCACGTAACATACAGTGCAAAATTAAATGCAGTTTTGCTTATATACCTTTGCAAAATGTTTATACTGCTTTAATTTAACGTATTTTAGGGTTACTGATACCAAGTAACACCCTAAACACACTGTGGGACATAGGGGTCACTGTAACGTTACATACCCTAAATGCCACCTAAATATTGGATACACTTCGTGTTTGGCATATATATATCATGCTGTAATCAGCACAGACATGATAATATTTCGGGCTACAACCCAAGAACTGTAGGGCCACATCCCAAAAACTGCAGGGCTACAACCCTAAAACTGTAACAGCTGCTTCCTATAGGATTGCATGCTATATCTTGAGGAAAAAGGCAACTGACAACTGCCTATATATTTCACACTTCCTTGAGGGGGGAAGAAGGTGGATATATGTACATACATCACCTCATTATAATATACAGATATACCATATGTATATAACATAGATATATATATACTATATATATACCAACACGCACACTCAGTTAGCTGAAGGCATTTTTTGTGTTGTGTTTTGTTTTTTAGATGGCAGAAGCAGAAGATTCAGATATCCCAGCCATCAATGCAGACCCATCAACATGGTTCTTCGACATATTAGGCTCCTATGATTCATTCAGTCGATTCAAGATTCCGAAGTGGCTCGTTGGTTATGACAACACACAGACCAGATTCGACCAGATAGGCTACTTCGACAATATCAGTCGCATGAAGCCTGATATGAGCAGATATAGGGATCCTGAGAATGAACCTAAGGAACCAGAAGAGGAGTATACAGCAGATAGTGCTCCACAGATCTTTACAGACCCTGATGACGATTCATTGCCAGCTCCAGTACCGGCTCCGACCACTTTGGTTCCAAAGGTGAAAATGACACCACCTAAGGAATACAGAGCAGGACAGGATGCAGAGGTATGGTTAGACACCGTGGATAGATATTTCCAATTCACGTATCCAGGAGTTCCCGACAAGGACTTGATCACAGTATTCCTGACCCTCATCCAAAATAATGACCGACATTATTTCCAGGTCGTGGCTAATCAACCAGACGTCACATACGAGAGGGTCAGAAGAATTTTCCTCAGCCAGTTTGGGAACCCTCACAAGAGATCAGTGGCTAAGAAACATCTAATGGCACTGACTCAAGGGCACCTGAACTTCTCGGACTATCTGCGCACGTTCACGTCACTGGCTGCTTTAGCAGCAGTTGATCTGGACGATGTACTGATAAAGGACAGATTTGTCAGCAGCATGGATCCAGAACTCCGCAGACAGTTCCACTTAAGATTCCTAACAGAGACAGAAAGGAATAATCTGTCGTGGTCACAAACCACACAGGTACTGCTCGACTTGAATTACGTTGTTCATTCGAAGCAGTCAGAGACCCTACACTATCGGGGGCAGAAGGAGCAGTCATCAGGAGGCCCAGTCAGAAAGGAGAAAGACAAGGGGCGTGGCAGAAGGCCATATGACAGATCCAATAGGAACTGGAATCAGAGTCAGAATGGCAATCAGAATCCAAATGCCAATCAGTATCGGACCAAAGGGAAAGGTGGAAAAGGCAAAGGCAAAGGGAAAGGAAAAGGAGCAGCACCAAATCCTCCTCAGCCTTGCCAACGTTGTGGTCGACCAGGTCACGTCACAAAGGATTGTTACTCCACCAAGACCCCAGATGGAAAAGCCATACAAGGCAAGCCACCAGCTCCGAATCCTTTCCAGCTCAGGAGACAGCAGCAACAGGATCAGGGTGCCAAGAATGAGTCTAACAAACTCGTCAATGCGATCAACACCCTGGTTAAGGAGCTCAAGAGTCAGCACAGCATCAATGCAGCGATTGCAACTCCAGCTCCAGTTCCAGCTTCAGCTCCAGCTCCTCAGGGAAACTCTCCGGGTACTGCACAGGTACCAGTGTTGAGAGCACCCCCAAGGTAAATCAGCCTGAAGATGCCACTGAAGCAAGTGGCCGGGTTGAGAGTATCTCAGAAGAAGTCCTTTCCAGTCTGACATTACAGTTTCAGCAGATGGACACTCCCTCAGAGCACATCGCACAGATGCAGTCTCAGACAGCACAGCTGAAAACACAGAATAAGCTGTTGTTGTACAAAGGGAAAGTATATGGACAGAGTACTCATATATTGGTAGACCCAGGAGCTACATCGTCTTTCATCGACAGACAGTTCGCTGCTCAGCTTGGTATAGCACCCACAGATTCTTCATCGTTTTCAGTGGGATTGGCTGGAGGAAGCCAACTACCATGCACATCCTATCTTCCCAAGGCTACATTTACGCTGGGTAAGTATAAGGACACAGAAGATTTCTACATCATTGACATGAAACCATTCACTGTCATTCTGGGTCAAGATTGGTTAGAAAGGAGAAATCCACACATTGACTTCCAGACCAAAAATCTGACGATCACTAGGAAGCACTCATCAGGCTCCAGTGTTCGCACAGTACTTTCCAGAGTTGAACAGACTCCAGGCTCAGATGACCTTCCTGAAATGGAATTGGTCAGCGCCACCACCATGAGAAAGCACCTGCGTCGTATTCGATCCAGTGGTTCGGCTGAAGAGGCCGTAGCCCACCCTCTCCACCTAAAATGACCCTCCCGGGGCCTCAAAAGGCCCCCTTCACCCATCCGTATACCCACATGCTCCCCCACACCCTGCACCACAGGACTGTGCTGACCCTTCCTTCAATTTCTCATCAGCCCTCTCACTATACCCTATCCTGTATGACACTGATGACACGCATGACTGAAACTGTCCCTAGCCCACCCTCTCCACCTAAAATGACCCTCCCGGGGCCTCAAAAGGCCCCCTTCACCCATCCTTATACCCACATGCTCCCCACACCCTGCACTACAGGACTGTGCTGACCCCTCCTTCAATTTCTCATCAGCCCTCTCACTATACCCTATCCTGTATGACACTGATGACACGCATGACTGAAACTGTCCCTAGCCCACCCTCTCCACCTAAAATGACCCTCCCGGGGCCTCAAAAGGCCCCCTTCACCCATCCTTATACCCACATGCTCCCCACACCCTGCACTACAGGACTGTGCTGACCCTTCCTTCAATTTCTCATCAGCCCTCTCACTATACCCTATCCTGTATGACACTGATGACACGCATGACTGAAACTGTCCCTAGCCCACCCTCTCCACCTAAAATGACCCTCCCGGGGCCTCAAAAGGCCCCCTTCACCCATCCTTATACCCACATGCTCCCCACACCCTGCACTACAGGACTGTGCTGACCCTTCCTTCAATTTCTCATCAGCCCTCTCACTATACCCTATCCTGTATGACACTGATGACACGCATGACTGAAACTGTCCCTAGCCCACCCTCTCCACCTAAAATGACCCTCCCGGGGCCTCAAAAGGCCCCCTTCACCCATCCTTATAATACCCACATGCTCCCCACAGCCTGCACTACAGGACTGTGCTGACCCTTCCTTCAATTTCTCATCAGCCCTCTCACTATACCCTATCCTGTAACTTTGGGGCATCAACCCTCTCACTATACCCACCTTGTAAACCCTAGGGGCCTTTCTATTTTGCACAAAGGGTTTATCTTATCGTTTACTTGTTACTTGGAGATATGTAAAGTAAAAATAAGAGGCTTACCTTCAAATAGACTCTTCCATAGCTCGTTGTGACTTGGTGTGCAAGTTGATACGCCTAATCTTGTCTTCATCATCATAGGACCCCCCAACCAAAGAACCCAATCAGCCATGGCCAATAACACAAAGTTAATGAGGTTTAATGAAGCAAGGGGGGTATGCATCTTATAGGGGGAGGTGTTACCTTTCGAAAGAGCCTTCAAGCCCTTAGTTTGAGGCGGTGTGCAAGATGCTATGGCTAATCTTGTCCACCTAGGTGTAGCCCCCCCCTGCCCAACAACCCAATCAGCCATGGCCAATAACGCAAAGATAATGAGGTTTAATGAAGCAAGGGGGGTATGTATCTTATAGGGGAAGGTGTTACCCTTCGATAGAGCTATTAACCGTGAGGTTTCATGAGGTGTGGAAGATGCTATGGCCAATCTTGTCCACCTAGGTGTAGCCCCCCCCTGCCCAACAACCCAATCAGCCATGGCCAATAACGCAAAGATAATGAGGTTTAATGAAGCAAGGGGGGTATGTATCTTATAGGGGGAGGTGTTACCTTTCGATAGAGCTATTAACCGTGAGGTTTCATGAGGTGTGGAAGATGCTATGGCCAATCTTGTCCACCTAGGTGTAGCCCCCCCCTGCCCAACAACCCAATCAGCCATGGCCAATAACGCAAAGATAATGAGGTTTAATGAAGCAAGGGGGGTATGTATCTTATAGGGGCAGGTGTTACCTTTCGATAGAGCTATTAACCGTGAGGTTTCATGAGGTGTGGAAGATGCTATGGCCAATCTTGTCCACCTAGGTGTAGCCCCCCCCCCAACCAAAGAACCCAATCAGCCATGGCCAATAACGCAAAGATAATGAGGTTTAATGAAGCAAGGGGGGTATGTATCTTATAGGGGCAGGTGTTACCTTTCGATAGAGCTATTAACCGTGAGGTTTCATGAGGTGTGGAAGATGCTATGGCCAATCTTGTCCACCTAGGTGTAGCCGCCCCCTGCCCAACAACCCAATCAGCCATGGCCAATAACGCAAAGATAATGAGGTTTAATGAAGCAAGGGGGGTATGTAGGGGAAGGTGTTACCTTTCGATAGAGCTATTAAGCGCGTGGTTTCATGAGGTGTGGACGTTTTTAGGCGTGGTTTGGTGCGCCAATCGCCCAATCCTATGGAGAGAGAATTAACCTATCAGCCATGTATAGTTCCATACCCACGCGCATATGTGAAGGATGCGACAAGGAAAAGTGGAAAATATTTCACCTTAGGACTAGTATTCCGCGGTCGCGCGCATCCACCCGTGCAGATTTGCGCTTGTACGCCACCAATCACTCACGCATTTCGTGTGCGCAAAACGCGCTTTTGGAGCGACCATTCTCAAGGATGCTTACGGTCTAAAGACACAAGATAAATTCTAAGCGTATCTATGAGGTATTAACTCTTGGAAAATTTTCGCTAGAGGTCCCACAAAAAATTCTAGACATCTCAATAACGTGTCGAAAATCCGTTCTGTTGCGGTCCGTGCGGCAGTTCGGAAGAAAAAAGGTAGCGACATTCAGCCCAAAACACGAAAAGAACCAGAGTTTACGAGCTGCTTTCCATTCTTGTCGTGTCGAAAATCGCGATCGGCCGCGCAGCGGCCGCAGCTCGTAAACTCTGGTCTCAGCCAGAGTAGATATACCCCTAGGACCCGGGACATATTCACTCAGTGATAGGTTTTCTCAGAATGTATTACAGCTGATAAGTTAACCCGTTATATGGGCATAAACAGTTAGGGTTCTGGTTCGGGTTACGGTCATAAACACTACTACGGGAAGAGTCACAAAAGTAAGCGGTGTGACAATTCCAGCACGGGCATCTAAACTGCGATGTGCAAATGTCGTGGTAGTGTAGGGAGCAAGTAGCGCAAGTGTGCAAAGGAATAACCTCGGACTCTTTGAAACGCGCTGCCTTGCATATATAGCAAGCGGCTGCTGTGTCGACGGAACTCTGTGACGCTGAAGCAGTGATAGGAGGAGGATCGGATGGAGCAATAGCGTTTGGAGCAGGATCTTGGATTGGAGGGTCAAGAGTTGTGACTGCAGGAGGTGCGAATGTCGTGGCATTCAACTGCACTGAAACGTTGACACGCGGGTTCTCACGAGTACTGCTCGGAGAGGGCACCTCCACGGATACGTTGACAACTTGTGAGCGTTGTGGGGACTGCTGAGAGAAGATGGATTGGTCGAGATCAACAACAATGCCCGTAGGGTCAGCTTGAGGGGTATGTGTAACGCGGGAAGCGTGTTCATGCATGCCGGTTTGGGTTGCTGTTGTACTGTCGGTTGGAGTTGCTGTAGCAGGACTAGTAAGTTCCGCGCCTATTAAGGTACTAGTTGAGACTTCTTCGGTTTCGCCCTGCACGGTTTGCTCCACATCTGTGACCTCCTCAAGCAAATCCTCGTCAAGGGCTATCACCGAGTCTAAGAAATCAGCTGGGTCTGCGTCCGGATCATAATAGTACTCTTGAATAACGCCCTCTCCAGAGTCTTCGTCGGTTTCTACACCTTCCATAACACTCACACAAATATTTCCTAAAAGCTCGTTCGGATATATTGGGTTTAACACCAAAAGTTCTCTAATACACAGAATCCGGAGTTTACCCTCTAAGGGCTGAAAAATACCTTGTTTTTTACCACGGTTTCAGCTACTTTTGGCACAATTTTGAAGCAGGAGATGGCATTCCCAGGTGGAACCCTTAAGTCATAGAAAGTTCAATATCCAACGGTCAAAATGAGCCATCATTTGCATGGTTCCGATTCCTATAGCTCATGCTACAACCAATACGGATATTTCAAAATAAGTTTACCCTCTATAGAGGAGATTGAACGATTAAGAGATATCACTTGATAGTGCTTATCTCATCTACTATCTTATCTTATATACAAGGTGTCTCTTTCATTTACTATACATATTCTGTATTTCACATTGGATACTTGACCATTGGTACTCTTCTATCATACTTCCCACAGAAGCCTTTATGGGATACAGTTGAACAAAATTAACATTTGACTTTTCAAGTGCTTCAACTTGGGCTTCCAAAACAACACTTTTCCGTACTACGTAATTCGGTTAACCTGTCAGCTTAACGTTGCAACATGAGTGATCAACTCTTCGACAGTGCCACACGTGCTTTGCAAATCCACGGTATGCTGTTCCAAAGTGCTGCGCACAACATCGGAACCAGGATCGCCATTCATTTATCTCCACCTTTGAATGTATGGTCTCGCTCGGCCGAACTCCCGTTGGACGCATTCCAGCATATGCAAACGAAAACAAAGTTATACTCAACTCGAGACTCAATTATAGGCACTTGAGCCGCTTTACTAACGAGGCCTGGACGATATAGGAACCGCGGTACCGGCTTTCCAAATTCCACTCAAGCCGACAGTCCGGATCGTAACTGCGGACCCACTTCGGGTCCTCAACCCCCGGGGCCGCGAGGCGGAGTGTGCGCTCGGAGGACTTCTTCTGGGGGGGCTGGCCCAGGATCATCTCCCAAGTCTCCTCAACAACCTCCGGGCTGTTGGAGTCCCGAGCCGCATGAAGCCAGGCGTTTGCCTCGCCGGAGAAGTCATGCCACGAGCCGTAGCAATAAAACTGCCACGTGCACGTCGCCTTCTCCGCTTCCCTAGCAGCGGCCTTCCGCTTCCCCGCACGTGTCTCGGCAGGCATTTTCTCGGCCTCGACTTCCACCTACTTGTCCTATGCGGGGAAGCAGAGGGTTTGTGGCAGGCGTGCACGTGCACGCAACCAAGATGTCTGCGTTGCCCTGCAGAGAAAAAACAGCAAGGTGAGCAGAATGTGGAGTTTTCTTCACGAGCACTCCTAAGAACCCGTTTACTTCAAGAGCTAAAAAAAAGAGCTACACGCGCAGTTGTGACTGTTAGCAAGCTGTTCACAGCGCTTGTCCAGGAGAACTCCCTGCAATTTAACTTTAACCACTAAAAAACATCGGACCCCTCTCGCATTGGCATAGGATATTCAACGCGGGTACTGATAATATCCACAGCGCATTCATCGTCCACAAAAAGAGCCATCAGAGTTTTACCTTGTAAGTCTGTAGTAGCGGGTGCTTGGTCTTCGGTTCGTTTGAATGAAGAGAGTGCGCACCGGCAGGCATGCGATGGTGGTTGGAGGCTTACAGTGTCACGGCTTAATTCATGTGTAATGAAATAACCGTGAAGGTATCTACCGATTAGACCGACTGATTAATTCATTCGGTGACATGAGCGACATAAACCAAATCAGTTAATGTCACCGACTGAATATTACTCTTGTCCCCAGAGCTTATGGACGAAAATAAACATTTAGGGTTTGTAACTCTGTGGGGTCCATAAGCTCTGGCATGACTCGGCAGGCCTCCAAATCGATGCCCTCCAAAGTGCACACCACTTCAGGGGCTTCAGCAGGAGGGCCAAACAAACAGAAGTTCTGCTCAACACATGCCCAGAAATTGACCTGAGCTCAAGTTATGGAGGTAAACGTCCTGAAAACTGCCAGGTTTTCAGTGAGCTGCAAAAGTCTGGCACCAAAATCATTCAAAACTACATAACTTTAGCGCACTCTATCCAAATTCAACAAAGTATATAGAAAACTTCATCAGTTTTTCATGACTTACGCACTCCAACCATTTGTTTGTACAAATAAATGGGCCAAATCACCATATTGTGACTTGGCCGATCTAGATGTTGATTCATAGGGGATGGTATCGAGCCGTTAATCTTCCGTATTAATGCGCTTTCCGCATGATTTCGAGTATTCTATTTGTATGCTACCTTTTGTGTCACCTTCGTCCTCCGCGAAATGCTCCGTAAGTAAGCGATGTCTGCATATTTGCTTCACATTTTGAGAAAATTGTTCTATTTCGACCAATTTGCGCCTCCGTGCCTCCTTCGTGACCAAATCCTTTTGAAAGTTTTTCCTAATCACTTGAACAGTTTTTGCTGAGAACAACATCAGGCACTTGGCAATTGCCCCATCTCTGCCGGCCCTGCCAACCGCCTCTTGGACATACGCTTCCATAGATTGTGGCATGTTGTGATGCACGATCCAACGAACATCGCCCTTGTCCACCCCCCTCCCAAATGCGGTGGTTGCTACCACTATTCTAGTTTCTCCTCGCATCCAAGCATTGTACACTTGCGATCGTTGTGCCGTATTCAATTCTCCATGATAGTGAGCTGCTTTAATACTGTCACCGCCTTGCTTTTGTTGGCTCAACCAATTTGCTAACTTCTCAGTGTCTTTTTTTGTCATGCAATAAATGATTCCAGTAGAAGTCGCTGGCTGATCTGAAACGAATGCTAATATCTGCTTCCAACATGAATCGAAAACTATCTCATTCACTGTCTCTTCTCCCCAAAACTTCTCCTCCACATTCAAAATCAAGTTTGCTCTTCTGCTAGTGCCGAAAAACTCAACAGGGTTCTTCATTCGCAAAATCTTTTTGATGTCCGTTTTTGTCCTTTCTGTCGCGGTTCCTATGATTGCCGTGAAGAGAACACCGGGAAATGTATCCTTTAATTCACCTAAACGGCTATACGCTGGCCGAAAATCGTGTCCAAATTCACTACAGCAGTGAGCCTCGTCCACCACAAAGCGCCGCAATAAACTATTATGCCACAATTCGGCAAGTGCCTTCTGCAAGTGGCCTTCTCCCATCAATGCTTCAGGAGCGACGTACAATAACTGGATCCGTGATCTACGTATCACATCTATCGCACAAAATCTATCAGCATCCGACATATCACTCGTATATTGCAGAGCCGAAATGTTTTTGGCCTTTAGAGCCTGGACTTGATCATGCATCAGCGACACCAACGGTGAAATCACAACCGTGACTCCTTGGGATACGACGGCAGGAAGCTGGTATGTCAAACTCTTTCCAAACCCAGTGTGTTGCACAACAAATACTTCTTTATCATCTAAAACTGTCTGACAAATTCTCAGTTGATCTCCGCGGAATCTGTCATTGTTGAAGATGCGCCGGTTTCCTAATGTTAACAAATCTGGCGCCTCCATTACAACTGCACGTGTCCACACCCGCCCCCCGCGATCCCATCAATTTTGACCCCAACACATTAAAGTTGACCCTGAAACACTCATTTTTGCTCCTGAAATACTAATTCTGACCGTAAAACACCCATTTGTGATCCCATGCAGCCGTTTTAGACCCTGAAACACTCATTTCTGACCCTAAAACACTATTTCTGACCCTGAAACACTATTTCTGACCCTGAAACACTGTTCCTGACCCTGAAACACTCATTTCTGACCCCACAACATTGTTTTTGACCCTGAAACACTCATTTCTGGCCCGAGTACACTCATTCCTGACCCTAAAACTCTATTTTTGACCCTCAAACACTCATTTATGACCCCAAAACAATTTCACCATAACCGTAGATGTATCAAATGGGACACCTACTTCATCACACATTTTCGATTCTCCTTACCGCGAGTATTTCTTCATCACTATCATCTAGAGTTAATAACTCCTCAACGTCACGATCGTCTTCACTCTCAGGATCCACATCAGGAACACCAGTAGCCAATAATTCGCGAGCATTATCACGCAACTTCCACAAGTTGACACGCCGCACCCCTTCCACG
>LGRX02030046.1:0-22653 GCA_001247695.2 Cymbomonas tetramitiformis
CCCTACACCCATCCTGTTTATACCCACATGTTCACCACAGCCTGCACTTTAAGCCGGTGCCATGCATCATGTGCCACTTTCCCTGCCTCGGTCACCATACCCTAAACCATATGACAGCTGATGACACGCTACATGCAAATGCACCTAACCCTACACCCCTAGCCTAAATGGACCCCCCCGGGAGCTCACTAAGCCCCCTACACCCATCCTTATACCCACATGTTCAGCACAGCCTGCACTTTAAGCCGGTGCCATGCATCATGTGCCAATTTCCCTGCCTCGGTCACCATACCCTAAACCATATGACAGCTGATGACACGCTACATGCAAATGCACCTAACCCTACACCCCTAGCCTAAATGGACCCCCCCGGGAGCTCACTAAGCCCCCTACACCCATCCTTATACCCACATGTTCACCACAGCCTGCACCTTAAGCCGGTGCCATGCATCATGTGCCAATTTCCCTGCCTCGGTCACCATAACCTAAACCATATGACAGCTGATGACACGCTACATGCAAATGCACCTAACCCTACACCCCTAGCCTAAATGGACCCCCCCGGGAGCTCACTAAGCCCCCTACACCCATCCTTATACCCACATGTTCACCACAGCCTGCACTTTAAGCCGGTGCCATGCATCATGTGCCAATTTCCCTGCCTCGGTCACCATACCCTAAACCATATGACAGCTGATGACACGCTACATGCAAATTCACCTAACCCTACACCCCTAGCCTAAATGGACCCCCCCGGGAGCTCACTAAGCCCCCTACACCCATCCTTATACCCACATGTTCACCACAGCCTGCACCTTAAGCCGGTGCCATGCATCATGTGCCAATTTCCCTGCCTCGGTCACCATACCCTAAACCATATGACAGCTGATGACACGCTACATGCAAATGCACCTAACCCTACACCCCTAGCCTAAATGGACCCCCCCGGGAGCTCACTAAGCCCCCTACACCCATCCTTATACCCACATGTTCACCACAGCCTGCACTTTAAGCCGGTGCCATGCATCATGTGCCAATTTCCCTGCCTCGGTCACCATACCCTAAACTGTATGACAGCTGATGACACGCTACATGCAAATGCACCTAACCCTACACCCCTAGCCTAAATGGACCCCCCCCGGGAGCTCACTAAGCCCCCTACACCCATCCTTATACCCACATGTTCACCACAGCCTGCACTTTAAGCCGGTGCCATGCATTATGTGCCAATTTCCCTGCCTCGGTCACCATACCCTAGCTAGACTGTATGACAGCTGATGACACGCTACATGCAAATGCACCTAACCCTACACCCCTAGCCTAAATGGACCCCCCCGGGAGCTCACTAAGCCCCCTACACCCATCCTTATACCCACATGTTCACCACGGCCTGCACCTTAAGCCGGTGCCATGCATCATGTGCCAATTTCCCTGCCTCGGTCACCATACCCTAAACCATATGACAGCTGATGACACGCTACATGCAAATGCACCTAACCCTACACCCCTAGCCTAAATGGACCCCCCCGGGAGCTCACTAAGCCCCCTACACCCATCCTTATACCCACATGTTCACCACAGCCTGCACCTTAAGCCGGTGCCATGCATCATGTGCCAATTTCCCTGCCTCGGTCACCATACCCTAAAATGTATGACAGCTGATGACACGCTACATGCAAATGCACCTAACCCTACACCCCTAGCCTAAATGGACCCCCCCGGGAGCTCACTAAGCCCCCTACACCCATCCTTATACCCACATGTTCACCACATTCTGTACCACAGGATGGAAAACGTCACCTAACTAATGTCCCAAATCTTTGTGCACAATACCAAACCCAAAAGAGGCTGAGTGCACGCCTTATGCTTTCGCGCCAAACCCTACCCTTCCAAGCTAAACAAGGTGTTGCGTGAGCACCATAAGCCCCCCACACACACTCTCATATCGAGGCGATATTGGGGAAGCCCACACCTTTTATTTGCCGTTTGGTTTGCTGAAATCACTCAAAAATTCAACCCGGGGTGCTCATTCTCACTCCACGAGGGGATGCTCCACCCTGCAAACATATCCCATGAGCCATCAACATTGGGCAAGTGTGCATCAGTTTCATGACTAGTTCACGACTTAAAGCAGTTAGGGGAGAGCCTTACCTTCAATATGCCGTTGAGCTTGCTCGATTTGACAAACTTTAGAGCCTTGGGGACTCAATCTCGTTTGGGGTGGCAATGCTCCAATCTGCCAACATACCCTATCAGCCCTCAACGTTTGCGACCTCTACACAACTTTCATGACTACTTGCAATAGAAAATATGATAGGTAGGACCTTTACCTTCAATATGCCGTTGAGCTTGCTCGATTTGACAAACTTTAGAGCCTTGGGGACTCAATCTCGTTTGGGGTGGCCATGCTCCAATCTGCCAACATACCCTATCAGCCCTCAACGTTGGCGACCTCTACACAACTTTCATGACTACTTGCAATAGAAAATATGCTTGGTAGGACCCTTACCTTCAATATGCCGTTGAGCTTGCTCGATTCCGTTAACTATGGAGGTTGGAGTGCTCGTTCTCGCTCATTGGGGTTAATGCCGCATCTGCGAACATACCCTATCAGCCCTCAACGTTTGCGACCTCTACACAACTTTCATGACTACTTGCGAGAACAGGTGTTCCGCTCGGGTAAAACAAACTGGCTAAGCTCCCATAAGCAGTCCGGCCGAGTGCTTTTATCATGCATCTCGGAAACCCGGATAATACGAAGTGATGACTGACAGTACAGTACTACTGTACTGTCATCCTAGCTACTAGCGGAGTCACGGTTCCGATCAGAGACGGGTCAGGCTAGGGGCTACCAGAGCCCATAATAATAACCCTGAACCTAAAGTCCAGCACACCACCCGGAGCTGTGACTGTAGCCAATAGGGCTAGGCAAGCGGAGCTAACTAAACAGATAACAAACAGCACTTCACTGGAAACAGATATACTTCTAGCTGGGTGCCCGGGGACTTGTCCCGGCACAACCCACCACTGCGGCTAAGGCTAATCACACCTCCAGGGTTTGAAACAAGCAGACTCAGCCACTGTAAAGCCGGTCGGCATAGCCGAGTTCAGCAGACGGATTCCAATCAAGAAAGGCATCCGAAGTCAATTGAGAAGAGAAGCTGTAAGCACTGACACCACCAGACCCAAGCGGGTCAGGCGGATCCCAAAGCGGAGTGGCAAAACCATCAGAATGCAAAGCCGCCGAGGTCGATTGAGAAAAGAATTGTGCCACATCCCGCGGCGGCATTGACGAACCAGCGGTAACCACAGGCGGGCAAAGAGAATCCAGTAGTGCTTCATGAGACCGTAGTGAATCGTAGCCGTAAGTGGCTCCGGGCTCAACCAGGCCCCTGACACCACCGCCGACCACGAGGGTCGGCATCGCCGTAGCACTGAAGAGAAATGTGGCCACCATGAAGAGGCTGAGTGCAAACTCTCCGATGCCAAATGGCCTGGAGCCTCTGGGGACTCCGAACCGCCGAAATGCCGCAGCCGCCGGCGGTGCACCCCCCTCAATTTCAGTCAGGCAGACACTAGGAGGGCAGTCGGAGCCCTCTCCATCATCATCGGAATCACACACCTCAACAGGCTCAGGGTCAATGTCAAACCAGTCAGGGTGGACAGTGTTGAATGCTTTGAAAGAGTTGTCAGCAGGAGCCATCGGGCCGAGAGCCAGAGAGGCAGACGGCGGCACAAAGGCGGCACTGCTGACCCCATGCAAGTCAATCGGCCTACCATGCACGGGTGTAGAGGCCTTCGGCAGCAGCTGCTTGCTGGCGGTCGGCCCAGCGACACCACCAGCAAGCGGACCGCTGACCTCAGCAAATGCAACACGGCCAATGGAGAGATGCTCAGCAGGCGCAGACTCAGCAGAGGCAGCAGCATCCTTGAACTGCTGCAGAGCCGTAGGCTCTGGAGCAAAGGAATGCGCAGACAGCTCACAGATTTCAGGTTGCCCCACGAGAGCACACAAGTGCTCCATGGACCCCTCATCCCCAGCGTCATAGTACCGCTGAAAACGAAGGGCAAGCACGTCGGAGTCATAAGACTCGACGGCTTGGCAGTAGGATGCCGAGATGGACAATGGGTGAGTGTCCTTGTGAGGACACTCACTCAGCCAATGCTTTGACCCAACGGCGCGGCACTTCTCGTGCCTGCACGTTGGGACAAAGGTGCCAGACCGCTTGTCAAAAGCCACCTCCGAAGAGGCGGAATGAGCAAGCGGTTGCACTCCAGGTCGGTGGAAGTTGCGCGGAGTGTGTTTCCCAGGGGGCTTGGAGCCACCCTTCTTAAGGGAATCCACATCCCGCTGCAACTTGACCAACTGAGCACTGAGCCGATCAATGGCCGAAGCCAGGCCAGTGTCAGTGGTGCAAGATGCAACAGACATGGGCCGCCCCGCAGTGCGCTTGCCCGAGAGCCGCCCACAGCGGTACTGCTCACGGACTCGTGCCTGCAAGGTGAGCAGACTCACAGCCGCACGCTGGTCAGCTCGAGCAAACGAGTCAACCAGCGCGGCGTAAGCCGGCCCAGACAGCGCAGAGATGAATTGCCGTTTAACAGCGTCCTCGGGCAGCGCTTGTAGACGCTGTGCATCCCGAAGGCAGCTGTTAAACAGCCGAATGTCAGAGTCAGGGTCTCGCTCATCAGAGATCCTAACCTCAAGCAGCTCTGCAAATGCATCGAACGGGGTCGATACATCCGCAAGCATACGCACCACCTCGAGGGTGGCACGTTTGCCATCGGCAGGAACATCTGAACCAGAAGCCTCTACCCAATTACGGGCAGGAGACCCTGGCGCAGTCAGCAGCAGCAGCACAGAGTATAACAGCTCATTTGCAGCAGACAGAACAGGGGCGTCAGCAGCCGTCAGTTCAAACAGGGGTGCAAACGCAGGCGACTGCAGCGTGAACAGCTGCTGCAGCTCGGATACCAATTGCGAAAAAATGTCCGAAGCTGAATTTTCGTTGCCTTTAAATTTTGCAGTTTTGTCACCCAGAACTTTTGTTGCTGCTGTCTTGGCACACTGAACATCAAAAGAATCCCTGCGCAACCTCTGCAAAAGTACGGCTGCCGCAGTGGACGCCTCAGACTCTCCCGAAGCCAAATGCGGAGTCGATGGCGTAGCCGCATTCAGCGCCCCAACATCATCAAAAATGGTTGCTAGTTTCCGCGCTCTAGCGCGTGTGCGTGGTCCAATCGGAGTCTCCATAGTAAAAATGACGGCAAGATGGGGTCGCGGGCTAACGGAGCGACAATAGTAAGCATTACGCAGCGGCCAATCCTGCAGAAGTCTCAGCGGTAAAAACAACATCAAACAGGTCATGAGCCGATTGGCTAAAAGTGGTTGCGACCCACAATACGCGGAATGCCCTCTCCACCGGCTAGGTGAAACGTAAAAAGAAGCCATAATAAGCGACGATACTGCTGCCGAAAAATGTTCCATAAACTGATCTCCACTTCAAAAAGAGGCCATACCGCGGAAAGACGAACTACTGCCTAAGGGGGCGCCCACCCCATCTCTGTGTCAAAACTTAGCCAAACATGGCAACAGCTAGGCGCTGTGCCATCAGAATTACTAGGGAAGTGGTGACGCGCATAACCTGCGAGAACAGGTGTTCCGCTCGGGTAAAACAAACTGGCTAAGCTCCCATAATCAGTCCGGCCGAGTGCTTTTATCATGCATCTCGGAAACCCGGATAATACGAAGTGATGACTGACAGTACAGTACTACTGTACTGTCATCCTAGCTACTAGCGGAGTCACGGTTCCGATCAGAGACGGGTCAGGCTAGGGGCTACCAGAGCCCATAATAATAACCCTGAACCTAAAGTCCAGCACTACTTGCAATAGAAAATATGTTAGGTGGAACCCTTACCTTCAATATGCCGTTGAGATTGTTCGATTCCGTTGACTATGGAGGTTGGGGTGCTCGTTCTCGCTCGTTGGGGTTAATGCCGCATCTGCGGACATACCCTATCAGCCCTCAACGTTGGCGACCTCTACACAACTTTCATGACTACTTGCAATAGAAAATATGCTAGTTGGGACCCTTACCTTCAATATGCCGTTGAGATTGCTCGATTCCGTTAACTATGGAGGTTGAAGTGCTCGTTCTCGCTCATAGGGGTTAATGCCGCATCTGCGGACATACCCTATCAGCCCTCTACGTTTGGACCCTCTACACAACTTTCATGACTACTTGCAATAGAAAATATGCTAGGTAGGACCCTTACCTTCAATATGCCGTTGAGATTGCTCGATTCCGTTAACTATGGAGGTTGGAGTGCTCGTTCTCGCTCGTTGGGGTTAATGCCGCATCTGCGGACATACCCTATCAGCCCTCTACGTTTGGACCCTCTACACAACTTTCATGACTACTTGCAATAGAAAATATGCTAGGTGGGACCCTTACCTTCAATATGCCGTTGAGATTGCTCGATTCCGTTAACTATAGAGCGTTTAATCAATCATCTCCGCCACGCTTAGCTTGCGCTATTCTGCGAAAGTACCCTATCAGCCATGCGTTTTAAAGGGCCCTAGAGGCCTCCTATTCGCAAGCAAGCAAGAAGAAATAAAAGTTAGAGTTCACACCTGCAATATGTCGTCGAGATTGAGCGATTCCGTTAACTATAGAGCGTTTAATCCATCATCTCCGCCACGCTTAGCTTGCGCTAATCTGCGAAAGTACCCTATCAGCCATGCGTTTTAAAGGGCCCTAGAGGCCTCCCATTCGCAAGCGAGCAAGAAGAAATAATAGTTAGAGGTCATACCTTGAATATTCCGTCGAGTTTGCTCCATTACGTTAACTACACAGCTTGCAATAAATTATCGTATCCTCGTTTTCGGCTGTTGGTTTAACCTATTTGCGGGGAAAAGAGATAGCGAAAACGGGCATTTGAGCGCTTTTGCCAAGTAATGCCAGAGTTTCTCCGAGCCTCTTCCATCACCTGTAACGTCGACCCTCGCGTGTCGCAGGCCGCGCAGCGGCCGCGCTCGGAGAAACTCTGGGAACAAGAGTACTGTACGTCTGTGTTGGTTTCAAAGGACTCCCGCGCCTGTTGTGTTCGTGATGCGAATCGAGCAATACTGCGCGCATACAGAATGTATTTGGCTGTGGCGGATACTTCAGACTAATCTTTCGCTAACCATGCTCGACTGTGCATGTAAGTTTGGATGGTACAGACGTCGCGTTGTACTACTTTTGGTGTGGTTCCATATGGTAGGCATATGGTCAATTACGGCAACTCCTGGTGTATATCGGAAAGCGGCCTCCAACAAGCAATACTTTAAAAGCCGCGAAGTTCATCAGAGTGCAGACCGGACAGCTTCTCCCCTTCAACACCATACGAAAATCGCTCACGTCAGGTTACACACCCCTGGGTCAGATATTCTGAACTCCATACTGTCACGGTACTACACCAGACGCAGCGGACGAATTTATAAGGTAAAGTGCGCAGCATTTGCGTTCGCGTTTTACCTACGAGCACATGACGCGTCATACCGCATGAATGAAATGCTAACGAAAAACGCACTATACGGTCCTCTGTATACGGTCGTGCACACAGTGTTTCCATCCGAATCTCTGCATGCACTGCCGTTATTGAAGGTTTCAATCACCGCTGTGATTGTCGTGGGAAAACTTGTAGTCAGCTGACATCCCCAATTGTGTCCACTTCTCAGGCGAAACCATAGGCACCGCCTGAACTTTCTTTTTACAAGCTGCCATTTTCGTGTTCTCAGGGCTATCAGGTCGCACTGAAGCCCTACGATCTGGAGAAGAGGCTCTCTCACTCTTTGACCGCAGCACGTCCTGGCTTCTACGACTTCGTTCCGCAGTATTTGTCGAATATCGGCATCTGGACTGGCGGTTGGGATGATCTCCGGAACTTTTACAAAAGCCTGCTGGGACCAGGCTACGTCTCGCTCACAGTCCTCGGCACTCCCCGAGAAAGCTATGTGCACAATGCCGTTCGTATTATTCGGCCTGACAATTCTACCACACCTGCACAGCTGGGCGAGATCGTCGCAAAATTAGTGCAGGTCCATCCTCGCTCGTGCCATAACCTTCACAACCTGTATCTTCTTTCGCTCCTGAGACTAGGCGGTTGATAGCGGCATGCACTGCTGCTCGACAATGGTGTAGTGAATATGCTCGCTTTCTATACAGCGACTGCTGCTGCTGCTTTTCCGACGTATACAAGCTGCGGGCCCCGGCTGCTGCGGCGTAGACAATTCTAAAATTTACTGCCGCGCTGTTCATCAGGCGGAACGCGCTCCCAATCCCTTAGCTACGGAGCTGAACTTACGCAGCCGCGCCGACGTGCTCAGCTTTACTCGCAGAGATATGGATGCACTCTCGTTGGTGCTCCTGTCGGACAAGATCGATGAGAGTCTTGTGATGTTAAGCCGTATCCTGAACTGGGATTTAGCTGATGTTCTCCACCTTGACCGGTCCGACCTCGCCAGATGTGCCATTTTCGTCGCGTACTCGCGTCCTCTCCTGCGTCCCACATATTCCCCATCCCCCAAAGCCCTCCATGGTCGGGGTCAACCAGGACACTCACTGAACTGCAAGTCTTAGAACTGTTCACTTACACACAAGTTAGAGTCCCCTCGGGCAAACAGTTTAGAAAAGCTGTTCTGAGATGTCCAGCTGAGGACTAAGGCCCTTGTGATACCGCGGCAATTTCTGCTGACAACGGGCCTGGCACGCCACGCCAGTAGATTTTAAGGTATTCTTTGAAGCTACGAGTCGATGGGCTTTCTCTCTGGTGGATTTGAGAGTCTTGTGTCCATTTCTCCTCCGGCCCATTGTATTGTGAAGGGCACAGATGCCGATATGTTGAGGTACTTTGTGAAGCCAACCTATCCAACTTCAATGAGATGTTTGGAACAGTTCTTTAGATGGTATGCAAAGCGGGAAATGGGGTATTGGCAAAAATCAAATAAGTTTCCCTCAGAGTTTGTCAATGCGTAGCAGATCCTTGTATGATTTTGTTTCACAAATACATGTGTGGAGGCACACATACCGGCGTGATGTGAGCGCAACAACCTGAGATGGCATACTCACCTAGTAATGAGGACGGAATCGCATGATGCCTGGCGTGATGTGAGCGCAACAACTTGAGATGGCACACTCACCTAGTAGTGAGGTCGGCTTCGCACTGTGGGCGCTTGTGAGCTGGCATGTGACGGAATATTTCCAGTCTGGGCCCTTGTGAGCTGGCATGTGACGTAATATTTCCAGTCTGGGCCCTTGCTATGAGTGACAGTGGATGCAATATTTGGTGGAGATGCTGCAGGGATATGTCCTCCGCAGCTGTCACAGCCACCACGATCTTGGAAAGTCTGCCGGATGAGACGTTAAAAGGTGGTTCACGGCCGGCCACGCTCGACTCGTAGAATATGCTTCCGTGTAGGACCGCCGGCCCGCTGAGCACCGCCCTCCCGGGATAGCTATTACCTCCGAGAAGTTTCCGAGTGTCACAATTCCGGCGTAGCATATCTCCGCGGAGGACCTCGGACTCGATGTGAAATTCGGTGTGGAGGTGGAGGGCAGGTTTGGATGCGCTGACGGATCTGGACAAGGAGATATACGACCACGCTGTGGCTTCGATGAAGCGACAACGGAGGCAGCTGCAGCGCAAAGGGGTCGATGTGACGGTGGGCACAGACTCCCTTCCTGGACAAGGAGAACTCTTGTCTTCCTGTTTTCATTGCCACCCTTGCGGTGGCTACCTTTATGGTTTATGTTTTGAGGGGCTCGAGCTGCAGAGGGCAGTAACGCCATCCCGTGCACGCTGCCAGAGTGCCACGTGGATGAATAACGGCGTGTCATCACACGTAAGCGGGGTGGAGTGGGTCTCTCAGTGGTACTAGTCTGTGTGGGATGCCGGCTCGTCGTAATCTCCTCCGATCCAAATGCTCCGCTGGAGGGTGTCGGCGAGGTCAGGGGTCATCCTGGTGATTCCCATGGTGTCTGATTATCGTGCAGAAGGTGCCTCCTTAATGGCTGTCCCGGTCACAGTAGCCGTCGTCCGGCTTGATATTTTTTCCCGTGGGGCCTTTATGAGTCGTGTCTTCGCTGATGCTGTATCCGAGCTTGTTCCTTTTCGAGGGGTAGCGGCTAGGCCCGCGTGTTGGCCCTTGATGTGCTGCAGATGAGGCCGGATCGTGGTGATTTTGGTTGCTCCTGCTGGTCCTTCTCCCCTCCGCGCGGGTTGCTGTCGATCTCGCTGTTGCTCTCTGCAGAGAGCGCGGGCGCTCGGGCCCGGTGTTTGCGGCGGGTGTGTGTGCGACACGCGTCTCGGTTTCGGTAAGTGTGAATGTTTGCTCGGTGCGTGCTGTAATTTAGGGTAATTGATTTAGGGTCAGTAATGCTTTAGGTGTTTTGTTATGCTGGGAGGCGTGGAGATGCCGCCTTCACTACCAGTTCTGTCGCTCTCAGGACACATGTGACCAAGCTTCATCGCGGTGTGATGGCATTCGCTATTAGCTGCTCTGTTTTCAGCGCAGCCCTTTAATAATCCGCCAATTGCTGCACCTTCGGTGCAGCTGCTTCCAACGCAGCCCTTTGATAATCTGCCAATCGCTGCACCTTCGGTGCGGCTACTTCCAGCGCAGCCCTTTGATAATCTGTCCATCTGTCCATCTATCCATCCATCCATCTATCCGGATAGACGTCCAGTCGGATAGATGGACAGTCGGGTAGTTCGGTGGACAGATGGACAGATGGATGTATGACCATGTGGGTGGAGGAGCGCACAGCTGGATGGATGCCAGTGTGATTTGCCGGTTGCTGGATGGATGCCAGGGTGATTTGCCGGTTGTTGGAGCGATGCCAGCATGATTTGCCGGTTGCTGGATGGATGTCAGCGTGATTTACCGGTTGTTGGATGGATGCCAGCGTGATTTGCCGGTTGTTGGATGGATGCCAGCGTGATTTGCCGGTTGCTGGATGGATGCCAGCGTGATTTGCCGGTTGCTGGATGGATGCCAGCGTGATTTGCCGGTTGTTGGAGCCGTTGCAGGGAGACATCAAGCGGCTGCGGGCGATGCGGCAAGAGCTTTCTAAAGCCTGCGCCTTCTCCGACGTGGCACCAGGTACTCTCCATCTCTTTGCAAGTGAGCGCAGCTTAGCAGATTTGAGGTGTCCACCGTCTCCCCCGTGCCGATGCATCCGCAGAACTCCACTGGCTCGAGTCCGCCGCCACCTGCTGCTCATCTTCTGTGTCCGAAATTTCTAGTGTTTCCTTCCCGCAGTGAAGCTCGGGAGATGTAGAGAGCTTGCAAACTGCATTGTGCCGCACAATGGTATTTTTCACCGGTAGGTTTCTGTGAACTTATTTTGCATGCAACGCAAAAGAACGGCGCTTCAGAATTTCCTGACAGATTCCTACTTGCTAGGCTGTTCTGAGATCTTCACCTCTCACCTGACTTCGAACTTGCGGCGCAGATTTCACCGCAAACTGCCTGGTTCTATCGGGGCGAATACATGTTCGGTTTCGCAAGCTCCGATTTAACCAAGATAGGGTTGGAGGGTCCGTCTGATCGATCCTCCTCAAATACAGGACACAGATCACGATATCGGCCGCTCTGGATCTGATTAACCAGGCCCTACAACTCAATCTAGCCGCACACAAACCTCCGAAATTTCGCAAACTCCAATTTTGCCAGAACTGCTGAGGCTCTTCCAACTTTTCGTTTCAGGTTTTTCCATTCTAGAAAGTGCGGTGAATCCCTCCGATGCGCTTCTGAGCTAGAGACGTCACCGCTTCGTCCTTTTCAAAAAAGATTTTTCAAAAAGATTTTTCCATTCTAGAAAGTGCGGCGAATCCCTCCGATGCGCTTCTGAGCTAGAGACGTCGCCGCTTCTTCCTTTTCAAAAAAGATTTTTCAAAAAGATTTTTCCATTCTAGAAAGTGCGGCGAATCCCTCCGATGCGCTTCTGAGCTAGAGACGTCGCTGCTTCTTCCTTTTCAAAAAGGCCAGACGCCCTCCTTCGAGATCTCTTGAGTGCGGGAGCCTAAAGGGCCACAGACAGCAGTGAGCGGCAGTCAAGCGTACAGAAGCCTGCATCGTGACTGCCTCTCACAGGAGGCTTCTTGCAGGAGAGGCATGATGGGACTCGGCGTCATTGTGGGAGTTGTTGCGAGCAGGTGCCGAACTTGGAAAGAGTGAAAGATGTGCCACGTACACCGCCACATCATCACAGTCTCAGCGCAGTCAGAATCACATGAGGACATCGAAAGCTTCAATGGATAGTGGCGCTCTTGCCAATAAAGGCACCCTCCTTCAAAAGAGACTGCGCCCTAGCTGGCCAGGCCGGGCTTCTTCCCCGCAAGCTGCTATGCCTTCCACTCGTCCAGAGATGCGAACCGCGCAGGCTGACACGTCATCTAGTGCACTTGCCCACACAGCTAATCCCTGGGCACGCAAGGTGCGCCTGGAGAAGCTTCCTTGGAACTGCACCGATGTTATGCTGCTCGCTACTGATGCCTGGCCACCATGCGAGTGCCTAAGCAACTGCCGGTGAATGAGCAGATTTGATGATGTTCTTCTCGTTGGGTGCGATGCGTTCAGCTGTTGTCAGGATGGATTGATAATGCGCGCAAATGCATCGATGGGCTGCGTGCCAGCTCAGCAGGGTCAGGCAGATTTGCTCGTGAAGCACTGGAACGCCTGCGCAGGCCCCTATGGGCGCCGTGCCTACCACATGGCTTGGTCGGAATCAGAATGGGCTGCAGGCTTCCACCGGCAGCAATCAGTTCTGTTGTCCTAATCGTTTCCGTTCATTTGCTTTGTATTGTCATGAATGTCAGACACTAGAAACGATTTCCAAAAAGTGTCAGTATGCATATAATACATCAGTATACATACAATAGGCGCAAGCAAAGCAATGGTTGGTACGTTGGGTTGAAACAGGCACCGCCACGGCCGCCGCCTCCCTCTGTCGTTGAGAACGAATGTACCAGGAGCTCGTTCCACGGATATATCGTGCCCTCTCTGTGCACGCCAGGTTCCGAAACTTTGCATCAAGTTCATGTTGCAGACGTCATACCCGTGATCGGCACAGCTGTGCTCAACCGAGGTGACTGGTTGCTGAGGTTGGTGTACAGTATTGACATGCCAGTCAGGAAGTTGGTGATTGTCAGAAACACGATCCCAGGCGGACCCGATAGCTCGGATGTTGATGATGCCATCTCAGAGCTGAAACAGCAACTCGGTGAGGCGCACCTCAGGGTACTCGTATCGAATGCCAATCTTGGCTGCGGGCCCTCGTGGAATTTGATTATGCGCCAGTTTCCGGCGGATTACTGGGTATTGCCGAGCGCCGATGTGGCCTACCGCGCAGGCCAGCTAGCTCGGCTCGTAGCCCCGATTTCAACCCTGGAAAAGACGACGGGTGGCATCGTACTGGCAAACGGCTCATATGCCAACCTCGTCTTGACACATGGGGCAGTCCGTAGAGCTGGCTACTTTGATGAGAATATATGGCCTGCTTATACCGAGGATTGTGAGTATTCCTTGCGGCTCGTCCTGGTTGGGGCTAAGGTTATATCAGCTGACATAGGGTACGTTCATGGCGAAGAAGGTGCATCTGGATCACTCACCCACCAACTGTCTGACCGATACGAGATACGCACGAGGAACTCGATGACGCATTTTAACAACTTCGGGTATCTAAATTACAAATGGGGCATTCCATCTGGCAATGAGGAATGCGCAACGGATAAACTGTTGGCACTGAAGACGTATGCGACACCTTATAACGACTCCTCACTAGGGATAGATGATTGGTGGTTTTTTCCACGTGAGCGTGCTGTGTCGGAGGCTGTATGGAATTTCACCAAGCCCACACATTCGTTAATGTCTGTGCCCGCTATCTTTGCGGGTACCAAAAAAGGAGAGGTCGGTGTTCAGCTAAAGACACTTGGGCGCATATGAGATTTGCTCACTATGGATACCATGACACAGGCACCCACGGTTGGATAGCGAAATGTGTGCTAACGACAAATACATGGAGAACATATATGGATATCGTATACCAAACTATATGATTGTATTTTTTTAGATATGCTCGCATATCTCCTGTATGCAATAGCATAATGGTGTGAGACGGTGTCGTCAAATGACATGTGCAATGTGCATAATTGGTAGATCTCTCCGTGTGCTGTGGATTGTTTTGCTTGTGAACCTCCATCACTAGGGAAGATGGCATTGGCTTCAAGTATGAGCGTGACTGACGGAGATTGTGACGTTTGTGACTGACGGAGATTGTGACGATTGAACGTGACGTTTGTGACGGGTCTGGTTGGACCGACGCGATATATTACTTTCGGTGCCCCGGCACGTACAAGTTGCTACAGAATCCCAACAATCGCCAAGCAGCTCGATGAAGATATCGATATAAAAGCTCCCCGATTATCCCCCGGATAATAGCCCAATCTGCACGTGCTCGAAATTTGCGCAGCTAGTGAGTTATTCATGTTTTCCAGGACTCCTATTTCTTTCAGTACACGTGTGAAGCCTGTGGGGAGATAACCCATGGAGGTAAGCGAGACATCCCAAACCGTCATATTCTTGAAGTTGCTTTCACTTGTATTGTCATCAGTATTGTCGCAGTGACTGCCATAGTACAATTCCTCGTTCACCTCCTGGTTTGCAAGAGAGATGAGAATACAGAAAATGACAGGTAAGAAAACATACTGTAGCTCTTTATAAGATATACTGCGGGTACATACTTTCTGTGTACAGTTCTCGTAATAATTTTCTACGTTAAAAACAACGTCGCACGATTGAGAGGTTTTGGCAACACTATGTGACATGTGGTAATGAAATGTCAGCAGACTAGACGGTGGCACACCGAAAGGTGTCTCTCGGTGTTCGGAAGTTAGAGTTTAGTGTGTAACACGGGTTGCAGTGAGTGTTGTGACTCGTGTTGAAGACGTCATAAAGTATGTATACCGTGTCCACTTTATCGATTTTTAATCTAAATAATTATTTTTTCAAAACTGTATACAAATTTAAAAAAACAAGCAAATCAAATAATTAATACACCCCACAACGGAGCTGTCGCAAAATCTCGAGGCATGATTTGCATAATCGAAAGTAAGTTCAGATTCGCCGCACCTCGCCGCGACAACATGTGTACGAATATTTTGGTTGCAAAAAAAACTGCTCGTATGGCGAAAAAATCGCGATTTTGGCCCTTTTTCACCCGTTTTGAGTGCGCCTGAGCGTGTGGGGTGACTAGGGGGATGTAATAAGCGAGTTTAGGAGTTCGCCGCACCTTGCCGCGACAATTCTAAGGTTCGCCGCGTTTTTGGATCATGGAATAAATCTTTTCCCGTGTTGGAATAATGAAAAAATCGTGATTTTTGCTGGATTTGGCACGCCGACAGTGTCATCGTCATCTGTGTCATCACCGATATGGCTCGACTACTATGACTTCTTCACTGTCATCAGCGCCATCTCCGATATCGACTTCGGTAGTCAGACAGTTCATAGCATCTGTCATTTCCACACCTGACACCTTAGGGGCTGTCATCACATTCTTTCGGCGGAAGCTATAACACATCGCATTATCTTGTGTATAGCTTCACAGTTTCACGGTTGACATATACGAGCGTAGCACCCGACTTGTAGTGCTTCACTGTGTGTTTGTTTTCACAGGTTTGCGCCCACCACCGGCCTAAGGTGGTTAGTTAAAACCGCCAATTATGGCTGGCTAAAGCCTTTATAGGGGCTCGGGGCTGAAGATCGGGGCATGAGGTTCTAGAACGCACTAGTCACGAAAGGGGTAGAGTGAGAGAGAGGAAGATTTTCCGTTCGTGAGCACAATTGCTTAGGACAAAGATGGACCGGTCTAGCTAGCTGCAGTCTCCGAAGCAGCACGCGCGTCGACATCAAGCCTCACAACACGATCGCCACCCTCTCTTACCTTACCCTATTTCGCGGCTGTAAATTTTGAACCTTTGACCCCGCATTTGAAGCCCCTGCCCTTATTTTCTATAGATTGCTCAAGTGTAAATTTGTTTTCTCTTGGCGAGAACTTTGCAGTGTATTTTTTAGAACCTTGATTACCGAACATTTGAATTCTTGGATTTTCTTGACTAACGCTCGAGGACCGCAACTGTAAAATTTCCGGCATGGCCTCTACGCCGTATCAGCTGATGGCTCCAGCAAGATTGAGAGCGCACCCAGCTGGTGCATCTAAGAGGCAACTGCAATTTGATCAACTGGTGCCCACACCAGTAGCCGCGTCGTCACAACAATCAGCAGCTGAAAAGAAGTTTGATTCTGAGTCAGCGGCTTTCCTTGATGACCACCAGAAGATTGAGGCGCTAGTAAGGGGCGTTAAATCTAAGCTGTGTGGCAAAGGGGACGCCATCGACGAGTGGAGGTTTTGTGGTGACGAGTCTAATGCTCGCTCACTACTTGACTCTCTCGTTGAGGAGCTTACCTCGCGCCTCACAAGGTTTAACAACCTTTACGCGCATGCTTTCCGTCTGGACGACGTCACCGCCACAGTGATGCCCAACGCAAACAAACTCCTAAAGGAGTTGTTGGAGTATCTCTGTGGCGGTCCAGCGCTCGCTTCAGTTCGGGAAGCACATCGTTACTTCCCTGACGACGGCAAGGTTATTTTAGCTGCCTTAGTCAGGGACGTGATGCCTGACCTGGAGGATTTTGACAAAACTGACTTCATCTTTACCCCCACAGTAGAGGTCCCGGCAGGTGTGAACCCCAAACAGTTCATCAAAGCTTTCACTGACGCTGTCAGTAACGCTGCGACGGACTTGGGGCAACACTCCAGCCTCGACATCTCGAGGGAAGATGCGGTACGTTTGTTCCTTCGTCGTACATGTCCCGTCACCTACAAACAGGTGCACGAGGACTACGCGATTGAAAAGGTCAAGACACAGGCAGAGCTGACCCTGGTGAGCTGTGGACTCGCGATTCAGCGGGTCTACAACACACTAGGGAAAGCGAAGCCACTAACAAGCGCCTTTTACAATGATGCAGGGCACCGCCACGGTGAACGTGGCGGTCTGGACCCCAGGGGAGCCCCTGACCTACGCCCTACCCGCCCGCCGCGTGATGTTTACTACCCTGGACGGTCTTCCCACCCCTTTAAGGGGAAGGGGAAGAATTTCCGTTTTGCTGCCTCCCCCTTGCCGAAGGGGGGGAATTGGCCGCAGGGAATCCGCAGGAAGGGGAAAGGCAAAGGCAAAGGCAAGAAAGGCAAGGGGCAGAAGCAGAAGGCCCGAGTCACCTTCCACCCGGGTTCCAAACAGTTCTACGGGAACTGTTGGTCCTGCGGTGGAAGGCACCGCCAGGCAGACTGTACACACATGCAGCCCCTGGCGGCACACTCCATGCGGCTTGACCCCGAGGCTCTGGCCGAAGGGGCCTTCACCGATGTTCTGGCAGCTCGCTACCAGGCAGCTTACGAGCATTCGGAGGAGGCCTTTCAGGCAGTCTGTTGGGAGCACGGCACACCGGACATTTGTGACTCGTCGGAGTCGGTGTGCACGTACCCGGACGATGGCTCCCTGTCCTTTGCCGCCTATCTCACCCAGGGGGATGAGGCCTCTCATGCACCCGCTTGGGCACAGCAGGAGTGGACTGACTCTGAGTGGGATGCTTGGGAGCATGAATCCTACACTCAGGAACAACATGACGAGTGGGATCGACTCCAGCGGAAGGCTTCCGCAAGGTTCCAAGCCTTTTGCTATGCAGGGGAGGAGGCAGGCTACGATGAGCAAGATCTTCAGGAGCCGTACTCTTCCCTTTCACTAGGGAGAGTTCATTTTGGCAGCTTAGGGGTGGGTGGTGTCGATCGTGACACCACGCCAACCCCACCGGTCGATGCCCGCATGGACTCTGTCGCTGCCGCTGAGACACCGCTTGATCTTTCGTCGTTCTACCGTGCGGACCCGAGCATCACATGCTCACCGTGTGACCCACAGCCTGCGTCTACCCAGTCGCATCTCGACGCAGGTGTGGTGTTAGACGGGACCGCTCAGACGTTGGATCCTGCCGCAACGTTCTCGGGTGACACACCGGGCGATGCCGAGCATGGAGACACCTGTATGCACCCCGTGTCGGCGCTCTTCGCACACGAGACATCCCTGGAGCCTGGCTCCGGGTTGTTCGCTGACATGGTGTTGGCAGGTGATCTTCGGTTTCAATCAATGACCGAACAACATCTCAGTGAGACCCGGGAGGAAGGAGGGGCTTGGGGGCCGAGGTCTTGGAGCTCACAGCTGGAGTCTGTGGCTGGACCGGATCCCGGCCCTTCCGTGGAGCTTCGGCGGTCCCTTTGCGGCACGCCTCCCGGCCTCACCGACAGGGAGCAGGACCACTGGGACAGGCTGTGGTGTGAGGATCACACCCAGCCCACCCAGTGGTACGACACCCTGCCGGCTTCGGCCGCAACGACTTCGAGGGAACCACGAGCACCGCCTCCGGTAGTGCCCTTCCCTCCCAGCTCTGGCCCGTGCTCTGTCACCGCAGGAGCTGGACTATATGCCACGGCTATGGGCCTCCCTACCAGCGGACACGGGGTGTCTGCGGGGTCCGTAGTCGGGGCCTCGGACGAGCCCGACAGCCCTGAGCCCCGTGGCTCAGGGGAAGGACAGTACTATGACCCCCCACCGCCCGTCACTGGACCTGCCCTGCGTAGGGGTGTAGGTAGGGGTGGAGTACCCTTCTACAGACATGCCCTCGTCTCCACACTTGTTGTCCTCGGCTTCCTGGGCTGTGCCATGGCAGATGTGAGCTTGCTTCAGGGACAGGAGGATGCCTCGGACGGACTGAGACTGCTGTCACCTGGGGGCCCACGGGGAGGGGCCCAGGGGACGGGGACGGGGATACTGTATGATTGGGGCTCTGATGGTGGCACTTGGGCTGGTAACAATGGGTACAGTGGTTCTTGTGATTGGGATTGGTCAGATTCTGGGGCTGGACACTCTTCCTCTGGACCTGGCCCAGAAGACCCTCACAGTGACCACGGCCAGTTCACCAGCTCGGGTATGCCGCCCGATGCCGCCTCTCAAATACAACTCTTCCTCCGGGCAACACTTGAACAAGGTATTCGCTTAAGTTTTCTTAAGTTTGCTTAACTTTTCTTAAGTTTTCTTATCTTTTCTTAAGTCCATGAAAATTATACCGCGTGTCATGTTTTATACAATTCGGTCATCAGCTGGCCTTCAGAATGCCCGTGGACATCGATGTAACAACGAGCGAGGACGCGAGCGAGTACGTCAGAGCAAAAGATAAGAAAAGTCGAGTGAAAACCGTGTCCTGCTGAATGCATGGTGGGCGGCGGGGGACTCGATTAATTATACACAAGAAAGTTAAGCCAAAACCGTGTCCTGCTGGTGACTGAAGAGAGTATAATTTGGGTGGCGGGGGACTCAAAGTAATTATACACATGAAAATGTCCGCCTGGAGGTTTATTTGACCCATCACGCACGCACTACATACAGTCATACTAGTACGTACGTACAGCAGGTCGTGCGTCACACTAGGTGAGGTAGTTGCTTGAAGGACGGACAATCGATTTGAAACAAGTAGGGCGCGCCGTAGAACTTATTATTCAAATCTTGTTACAAGACTCTGTCTTGAAAATTTTACTGGCGTTATTTTGTTGTAGAGAGAATGCAGCCCGTTCCCGCCGCCCCTTTGAATACATTCCCCCTTGCGCCCGGCACGGGGGGCCTCCAGACGGCAGTGGTACAGCCAGGACCAGCGGTGCGTTGACCTTGATGTTCTTCTTATTTTGTGGAATGCGTTGGCAGTGGGTGGGGATGCATTTGCTGGGACACAGTTGTTTGGGAGGGGACGGCTGCGATGTGGGGACAGCTCCCTGGATGGACACGCGCCCGAACCGTGGGGCTTTTTTGGTTATGGTGCGCCTGCAGGTGTATGCTTTCCGGACTCGGTAATTAGGGAGGGGACGGCTGCGATGTGGGGACAGCTCCCTGGACACGCGCCCGAACCGTGGGGGTTTTTTAGTGTATGCTTAGTATGTGCGGTTTTGGGCAATGAGTTTTTTCAGTGTTGTATTACACAAGCGGCAGACCTTTTCTTTTCCAGTGGCTCGAGTGGGCAGCATTTCATGTGGTAATTAGGGAGGTGACGGCTGCGATGTGGGGACAGCTCCCTGGACACGCGCCCGAACCGTGGGGGTTTTTTTGGGGGTCTTTGTGTGGTATGTTACGCATGCAGTTTCGGTAGGCATGCGCTGTTTTTGCTTGCTATGCACGGGTACGTACGGAGGTGACGGCTGCGATGTGGGGACAGCTCCCTGGACACGCGCCCGAGCCGTGGGGGTTTTGTGGGGGTCTTTGTGTGGTATGTTACGCATGCAGTTTCGGTAGGCATGCGCTGTTTTTTGCTTGCTATGCGCGGGTACGTACAGAGGTGACGGCTGCGATGTGGGGACAGCTCCCTGGACACGCGCCCGAACCGTGGGGGTTTTTTTTGGGGTCTATGTGTGGTATGTTACGCATGCAGTTTCCGTAGGCATGCGCTGTTTTTTGCTTGCTATGCACGGGTACGTACGGAGGTGACGGCTGCGATGTGGGGACAGCTCCCTGGACACGCGCCCGAACCGTGGGGTTTTTTTGGGGGTCTTTGTGTGGTATGTTACGCATGCAGTTTCGGTAGGCATGCGCTGTTTTTTGCTTGCTATGCGCGGGTACGTACAGAGGTGACGGCTGCGATGTGGGGACAGCTCCCTGGACACGCGCCCGAACCGTGGGGGTTTTTTTGGGGGTCTATGTGTGGTATGTTACGCATGCAGTTTCGGTAGGCATGCGCTGTTTTTTGCTTGCTATGCACGGGTACGTACGGAGGTGACGGCTGCGATGTGGGGACAGCTCCCTGGACACGCGCCCGAACCGTGGGGTTTTTGTGGGGGTCTTTGTGTGGTATGTTACGCATGCAGTTTCGGTAGGCATGCGCTGTTGTTTGCTTGCTATGCACGGTAAATACGGAGGTGACGGCCGCGATGTGGGGACATCTTCCTGGACACTCGGCCGAACATTGGATTTTCTTGTTGGCACTGGAGCCCATGCTCTTTTTGTTAGGCGTGCGCTCTTTTTTTTTTGAAGACGACGTGAAGGGAGGAACCGTCTCCTTGCTTCACCACTGGCAGGGCGGAGCTCCCGTAGTTGGAGCCGCGGAGCACGTTGCGTCTGGAGAAGAGGTCGCGGTGGTGCATCCTGCGGTGAGTATTAATCTTCTTTTTTTTTTTTGTGCGGTTGCCAATAGCTTTAATGAAACAAAAGAGGTATGCTTACTTCACGCACCCCAGACCCGAGACGGGAATTGGCGTGTTGCCGATGGGTCGGGAGTTGCGTGTTAAGAGCGCTGTTAGCACTCCCTACGCGCCCCCGGACCCGTGGCGTCACGGAGGAACGGTGTGGGTTGCGGTGTGTATCGATGGTCTTCGCAGGGGGGAGCTGAACAGCCTGAAGGTGGACCCGGAGCGGGACGCGGGGCAGCCGGCGAAGAAGCTGTCCAGCCTTCCGTGGTGAGTTCCGACCTTTTACAGCCATTCTACGCGCCCCCCGTATTCCTATGAGAGAAAGAGCGTGGTGTGCCTGCAACACGCGGAATCTGTTGAAGTGGGTTGTTGTGGATGCCGGTGGGTCGGGAGTTGCGTGTTAAGAGGGCTGTTAGCACTCCCTACGCGCCCCCGGACCCGTGGCGTCACCGAGGTACGGTGTGTATGGAAGTCGCATGGGTTAGTGCGCAGGCTGTTGGTGACGGCTGCGATGTGGGGACAGCTCCCCGGACACGCGCCTGATCCTTAGGGGCTGCATGTGATAGTGGGCGGTACCGTATTCTGGGCGACGGTGTGCATGGTGGGCAGGCGCCCGGTTGTAGAAGGTTGCTTGGGATGTTCAAGATGTGGGGACAGCTCCCCGAGCACGCGCCTGTAACCCGAGGTATGGTTTGTGGCGGGTTGTTGTGGATGCCCATGGGTCGGGAGTTGCGTGTTAAGAGGGCTGTTAGCACTCTCTACGCGCCCCCAGACCTGCGACGGGTGGTGGCATCAAGCCGATGGGTCGGGAGTTGCGTGTTAAGAGGGCTGTTAGCACTCCCTACGCGCCCCCGGACCCGTGGCGTCACCGAGGTACGGTGTGGGTTGCGGTGTGTATGGAAGTCGCATGGGTTAGTGCGCAGGCTGTTGGTGACGGCTGCGATGTGGGGACAGCTCCCTGGGCACGCGCCTGATCCTTAGGGGCTCCATGTGATAGTGGCGGTACCGTATCATGGGCGACGGTGTGCATGGTGGGCAGGCGCCCGGTTGTAGAAGGTTGCTTGGGATGTTCAAGATGTGGGGACAGCTCCCCGAGCACGCGCCTGTAACCTGAGGTATGGTTTGTGGCGGGTTGTTGTGGATGCCCATGGGTCGGGAGTTGCGTGTTAAGAGGGCTGTTAGCACTCTCTACGCGCCCCCGGACCCGCGACGGGTGGTGGCATCATGCCGATGGGTCGGGAGTTGCGTGTTAAGAGGGTTGTTAGCACTCCCTACGCGCCCCCGGACCCGTGGCGTCACCGAGGTACGGTGTGTATGGAAGTCGCATG
>LGRX02030047.1:0-13600 GCA_001247695.2 Cymbomonas tetramitiformis
TGACAAGCACGTACGGTCTTCCTCCAAGCTCCACTCGATAGATGTCATCCACCCGGCCGAACCTGGAATATAAGCATCCCCCCTCCCGACATCAAGCACGTATGTACCATCACATCGATATCAAATCAGTCTCGCACCGCTCGGCTCGTGCATGTTCGGCCTGCACACTACTGTACACTGGTACATGTGTACCCAGGACGTACCCAGCATAAAGCCATGACGGGTACACATGTACCCACGCGTTCCCATGCTAGGTGTGTATGTACCGAGGGTGTACGGGTACTGGTGGTACATGATTGTGTACTCACCGGTCTGTGTGTTCCTTTGTTTGCTCGCGACCTTTCGTCCTCACCCTCTCGACGTAAAAGGATCGGAAGTAACATTGCACTGTCTTGAACTTTTTGTCCATGGATGCGGTCCGGAACTTCATCGTACCCACTTGCACTCGATTGAACTTGCGGCATCGAGGAGGGCAACCTTCGAGTAGAGCGCGTTCATACTCTGTGTATTGTCTTCCCAACCATGGGATGGGGTCCTGGTCGATGTGCACCTTGTACTTGGCGGTCTTCGGTGCCTTTGACCTGAAGGTGCGCCGTCTGCAAACAACACATAGCGCCTAAGCACTACGGAAATGCCGGGGACGTATGTACCGCGCGTGCACTGCATTACGGGTGCAGGCTAAATACACGTGTACCGGGCCAGCACTGGAAACGGTTGCGACCGGGTGCACACGTACTGACCTATGGTACATGGTGGGTACACGTGCACCCGCAATTTCCGATTTTTTATTTTTACGTAGAGCATTTTTAGGAATTCGCTTGTGGTCGAATGTTGGTAGTTTGCTCCAGTATTTTGTGTGTCCCTTCTCCTTGCTCTCCAGAGCCATTCCCTGAAGTTTCCTAACGTCTTTCCCGTCATGTCGTGCCGTGCGCGTGCATTTGCGTCCCTCGTTGTTAGGGTTATTTTAGGGTTCGCCTTTGTTCTATAGTAGTTCCGTTTTAAGTGGCTGGGTGGTAGTGCGTCATTTGGTTGGTTGGGGTGCTTATTTTGGGCCTGTCTTGTCCATCTCGGGTGTCGCTGTAGTGTTTTCGTTGTTGTCGAGTTTATGGTTACAGCGTTACATTGCCCTAAATCCATATATGTAACGCCCCTAATATCATTTCCTTGGCGGGCATCATTTTTTGTATGTCGTCCCCTAGTTGTGCAAAACATTTGGGGTGTTTCGGTGTGTTTTCCAAATTTTTTTACTTTTACGTAGAGCATTTTTGGGAATTCGCTTGTGGTCGAGTGTCGGCAGTTCGCCCTCATACTTTGTGTAGCGTGTCTCCCTACCCTCCTGAGCCATTCCCTAAAGGTTTTTCCTGCCCCTCTCTGTATATGGGGCTGTGTGAAGTCATTTGTGTCTTTAATTTGTAGGGTTTCGGTAGGGTTCGCCTGCATATCGTGGTAATGTCGTGCAAACTTGCCGAGTGGGAATGTAATCCTAATATTGCTATCAGTGTACCATGTATTCTTTTGTTTAAGTATATATATGCAGCGGTTCATTGCTGCCGTCCTCTTCTGTCGTTCGTACATGCCATGGGAATTCAGTTTATGTTCATTAGTTTCGTGGTTGATTATAATCGGCTATATGGTTGATCGTAATAAAGCCGCGTCCACGTGAAGGCGGCGGCCACGTGCACGTGGTCCCCCCGCCACGACCCAGTGGTTTAGGTCGGATTGTTGAGGTACACGACGCTCGCCACGCACGTTCCTGCGAAGCATAGTCAGTCGGTACATTACCGGTACACATGCACCCGGGAATAATCACAATGGTACGACGTGGGTACATGTGTACCGCGCGTGTACGGTGAATGCGGACACATTCTCCCACTAAGGCATTCCCACACGACGCGCCCACGCAAAATAAAAAATTTGGCAGGGCCTCCGGCACACATTGTGACCATAAGCAAGAATTTCCGGCATATTTCGTTTCACCTTCATGCGTAAGTGTCCGGTACGTATGTACCGACGTCACACCGGCCATGTACCAACTGAAGAACGGTAAGGTGCACGCGTACCCGGGATGCACGTATTACTTTATGAAGGGAAGAACGCACCTTGCATCGACATCGTCGGTGTCGTGAACGGGTCGTTGTCGACCGTGTTGTCGCCATGCATGCGCCGGGGCCGGGCGAAGATACCGAGGGCGTCCCCGACGCTCCTGCCCATGTCGCATGGATCCGCATACGGGAAGACATTGCGGGTACATACGTACCGAACATGTATTAGGCGGCATAAGGTACATACACGGACACATGCACTTGACATGTACCCGGCGACCGGTACATGCCGGGTACGCATGCCGCGCCGCGAGCAACCAAGTACACGTTGGGTACAAGATAAAGGTACACGTGTATCCGGCATGTACGCATGGACGAAAACATGTGTACTGCATATGTACTATCACCGTACGTTTCTGGTACATTGGGACCTTATCAGTACCCAAATAATGTTCTTGCATGTACCCAAACGTAATTTCTGGGTACATATGTTATTTCTGCACCCCAGTTTGGCTTCATTCTTGTACTTTTGTGTACTTGCTCGCGGCGGATGCTGGGTACAATTAGGGTATACATGAACCATCCCGTTACTAAAATCCGCCGCGAGCAAGTACAAGAATGAAGCCAAAGTTGGGTGCAGAAATAACATATGTACTCAGGCTTGGTATATGCAAGTGCATGCGAGTACAATTTACACTTTTCCCGACAGCTTCAGGTACAACCCAGGCGCACGTGTACCCAAGCGAAAATCACCAAAACGCAAAAAAAGTCACCAAACCCCCCAAAAACAAGTTGGCCTCATTTTAAAGCGCACGACGAGCGCAAAAAATAATCGAGTGCACGACGAGCCCGAAAAACATTTTAGTTGCACGAAAAATGGGCAAACGTGTTGCACAAAAAAAAAAGGAACAGAGAGAGAAAATCGTACCTCAATTAGGATGACCGCCCGAGTAGAGCGGTGGGGTGGAATAATCGATGACGATCGCGATCGATACGTACGTGACCTGCGTGCCTGCGATCCCCAACCCGCGAGCGCGAGCGTCATGCGGTGGATTATTCCATCTCCAATCGTCCGATGGCATCGCATGGCATGGCACACGTTTCGCAGAATTCGTCATCGTCATCGTTATCGTCGATCGTGCTCGCGTGACGAGGACGTCACGTGCTGTGACTTCTCACGCCCCCCAACGCGCAACGGGAAGTCAAGGTGTCCACTGTAGGCATTTTTGCAGAATACTACTGTACTGTAAAAGTTCAAACTCACCGGTACAGCCGTCAACGCTTCACATTTCACCGTCCAGCAGTGTGCAGCAGCGTGTGGTGGCCTCGCCAGCGGGTTGCATGTTATGATATTTCTCATTCTTGCTCGCTGCAATATGTCACAGGTTTGTAGTGCATGTTTTTTATATGTATATGTATTATTTTGTGTGTGCTTAGCGCGCTCATCCTTGGCATGCGCGGAACTTTGACTTGGAGTGAACGGGAAGATTCCCGCGAGTCCTTTGCACTCGAAATAGTTGGTTCAAATCCAACTCACTCCACCTCTCCTTTTCAGTTTCCCTCGTTAATTTCGTTTTTCACTTATATTATCTTTCATCTTTACTAAACGTTACTTGGTTGTTTTTGTTTTTCAGATCGCTGAAAATATTCGAGTGGTGAAATCAATTTTTCCACCATCATCTCGCGTTTACATTCGCGCTTCTTTGAGGTTCCTAGGTTGCTAGTTATGTTTTGCACAAGGGAATCTTTGATGCGTTTTCCGCTTTTTACTAAGTGTTGGTTCTTTGCTTTACTTTTCAGATCGGCTGTTTTGGAGAAACCCTAAATGGAGAAAATCGACCGCCTCGAGTACTTCATGAGCTTCAAGCTTCCCTTCGAGCGTGCTAGGTTGATAGATTGTTTACAATCGTAGTGTTGGAACTAGAAATCGTACGAATAGAACGTTATTTTGCGTATTGGTAGGATAGAGATGAGTAGTCCCAATTGTATCCCATCGTGCCTAGCTAGCTACACTATCGTATTAATATGATTGTATTAAACATGCTCGAGTGTTCCATGCGTATGCGTGATGTGCTAGCCTTCGCATAGCATATGCATTGTGAACACACTTAATGTAAGTAGCACACATTTTCGCAATCCTCTTGTGATATTGTGCATATAGATAGGCCTCGTACACGCGCACCAGAGTTGTACCCACCATTGCGTGCATGTGTACCCTTTTCGAGTACACATGCACCTATAGCGTACTAATGCATACGCACGTACATGTTGGGTACATATGTATGGGAGGCTCGTACACGCTTGGTACATGTGTACTAATAATGCACCGATATACACGTGCATATGGGGTACGTATGCACCAGTCATGTTAGTATCAATAAGTACATATGTACCTGGTCTGCGTACATGCGTACCCGGCATGTACCTCACTCAAATGTACATGCGGGGTGCATATGCACCAGTCATGTTAATATCAATAAGTACATATGCACCTGGCTTACGTACATATGTACCTGACCTGCGTACACGCATACCCGGCATGTACCTGATGCGTGGGTACATGTTGGGTACGTGCGCACCCGGCATGTTTATATCAATAAGTACATATGTACCTGGCCTAAGTACATATGTACCCACCATGTACCCCGGGTGTCCCAACGGTAACATCCAACGGTAACATCCAACGGTAACATCCAACGGTAACCTGAGTACATATGCGGTACACATGTACCCGTACATGCGTACACGCCGGGTACATGCGCAGGCGGCGAAAGGTACATACACAGACGCATGCACCCAGCATGTACCCTGTCGCGGGTACATGCCGGGTACATATGCCGCGCCGCGAGCAAGTACACGTAGGTACAAGGTAGAGTACACGTGTACCCAACATGTACCAGACCCCGTTTTTTACTGTTTTCGTACACGTTGGGTACACGCTGGGTACACGTTGGGTACACGCTGGGTACACGTTGGGTACACGTCCCCGGTACATGCCGGGTACATATGCACTGGGGTTTCCAAAATTTGTAGGGTACATCCTAAGGACTGTATGGCTAAATGCCTAAGGTGAGGGACTAAAGTGGACTCAGTTCCCCCCAATAACCTAAAAACACCATGAGGGACGCCTCAAATCGGTGTATGAAGACTGGTACCAGCAAGAAGCGACAACAACAAAGACATTAAAGACATATACAAAGGTATGCCCGTTGTGAGGTCACAACTCTCTTAAGAGGGGAGATCTGTCAGGGTTATGACCGATGACATATGTGTCATACATGTCATACGTGTCATACCTGTCATCCATGTCATGTCATGTCATGTCATATATTATTATGACAGTCGGTCGTGTCATATATTATTATGACAGTCGGTCGTGTCATATATTATTATGACAGTCGACAGTATGGTCGATCATGACTGTACAGGTCGAGTCGCGTCATACATTTATGACAGTCGTCAGTACGGTCGACTATGACATGTTCAGTCGTACCATTTGTCATTCACTCATCTTGAGTGACACCTGTCATTGAGAGGCCAGGTTGTGGCATCGAGATGACAAAGCAAGATGAAGTCTTGAAGAACCGGAAGTGTTCGGAGAAAACTCATCTTCGCTTCTAGCATGTTCTGAACAAGCATGCGAGTATCATATGGCTTATTCGTTCAGCCGATACTGATTGTTCAACCAATGCCTTGGGTTCACAACCCAATTGTGGTGGCATCTAAGAGATGCGGGGCATTGCGTAAAATGAGGTAGCGTTGGGCTACAGCAGTCACTTCTGAAGAAGCACTGCACTCATATCCACACAGACGCTGCGTGAGCTATTAACGTTCCATAATAGCCTCGCTATATATCATATATCATATCGCTTCCAAGCGAACCCTTAAGATGTGCACTAAGAGCATATCAAAGTGATATCTCTAGATTCCAAATATATCACGGGATGGCAGATATATAGTTCGGCGGTAATATATATCTAACTGGTGAGATAAACCCTGAGTTAAGGGTTACGGAATCAGAACGGTAAAAGTGTGATAGATGAAAGAGAGTCATACATAAATACCTAACGGGTGTTTCCCGTCTACTGGTGACGGTCACCCAGCCTACCATAGGAAGTGACATGTGACAGTTTTGAGTGTCACAGTGTCAAATCCAGCACACCACCTAGGGTGGTGACCGGAGCTAGTAGTGAAACGAAGCAACAAACTCCCTACTCAACTTCAGGAGGAAACTGTAGCACAACTGGGGGCCTGTACTCTTGGTCAGGGCGGTCCCAGTTCACAGCAAAGATTGTCAGATACTGTTGTTAGGTGCCAAAACCCTAAACACAGCTCAAATTCAGAGAGCTCTTCTGCACATCTAGGAAGCTACTCTATAGCCAATCTCTAGGCAGGCACGGTGTGATCAATCTCAGCCACTAGAGGTCTTCGGAGCTGGCGGTCCGGCTCGGAGCAGCGTGAGGGTGAAGTAGTTGCCGGCCTCCGGGGCCGGTGGTGAATCATTCGTAGAAGAAATTGTTGAATCCTCGATCACAGGAGGCTGCACCGCACCGGGGTGCTGCCAAGTGCTGCCCGACGGTGGGGCCTCGTCATCTGAAGACGATGCCGGCGACAGCGGAGGACCGTCCTCAAATAACACGGCAGGCGGCGGCGGCCCGGGATGCCACGGCACCGGAGCCATATAGAGGCCCTGCCGCCTCTGCTCCCGCCGGTGGAGACGAGGCGGAATAGCACACGGCACGTCATGAACCACTTCAGTCGGCGAAGCCTCCGTAGCCGGGACTGCCGAGGCAGTCCACGTAGCACCACCGACCGGTGGAGCCGTGCATGTGCGCGCACCGGCACCACCGACATCGGCAACGGTGTGCGGCGCGGCGGTGGCACAAATTACAAATAGCGCACACACCAAGGATGAAGTGAGAAGAGACCTCCCGAAGCCCGGAATGGCGTTCCCACAGCCGTACCGTGGCCGCGGCGGTGCCACCGAGGCATCCTCGTCGTCATCGTCGCTCGCGGCGTAGGTCGCGGGCTTGTAGTCCTTCACGCGCTCCGGTGTCTCAACCGCGGAGAGCAAGTTCATGCTCGCGGCCGGCTCGTCGGGCGCCCCCAATGCAACCCCCGTGCTCTCAATGAAGTCGGCAAACGTGCGGGTGACGGGAGGGCAGAAGGGGTTCGGCGGACCGGTCCATTCCTCCTCGGACTCAACCGACGCGGGTGGGGAGTGTGCGTTCGGCTCCGACACCACCGGCAAGTCTGCAGTGAAGGTGTTGATGTTGAATGTTGAAGCCCCAGCCGCGTGTGCCATCTCAGAGAACTCGGTGACGGCGGACACGAGGACCTCACCGTCCTCCTCGCAGAACGAGCACGCGGAAAGATCGGTGAGACCCTCACCTAGTATCCCTAGGGTGAGTAGCGCGCACGCACAGGCCCCTCCTGTGCGTCGTGAAGTTCATTACATTCACGCGCCCCCTATGCCTGGGCCTCCTTCTGCGGACATCGAGGACCAGCATTTTGAGCAGTATGACAGTAGTGAGGAGGATGAATCGGAGTACCCCCCTGGGTATTACGATGATTCGGACAGTTGTGAGGAAGTAGAGGAGGAGCAAGATGGCCACTTGGCCGCTCCGTATTTTTCGTCCGATCGATTGGAACATGATGAAACCCTGGACACAGGTTTCCAGGGCGACTCTTATGGCGGAGTTTTAGAGCTCCATGTTGGGGATGAATTTTTACCGCAGAATGATTTTTTCAGTTGGCACTGTTTCCTATGTTGGAGATGCTATTCTTGAGAACGAAAGTTTAGAGCATTACGAAGGGTACACCGCTGAGGAGTGGGCGGCTTGGGATGCTGGAGCCCACGACTCTTATGTCTCTGGTGGTGCACAATTCGACGATGAGAGTTCTTACTATGAGGAGGAGTCTGATTATTGCTCTGATGACGGTTACTCTTAGGGCTCTATAAATAGTGATGGGATTTTTCACTGTTCGAGATGGGTCGAGCGTAATCCATCGCGGCGAAAATGGTATCCGCGACGGGACTCGAACCCATGACCTCCTGATTGAATCACAGTCGCTCTACCAACTGAGCTACGCGGGTTGATGATGACATCGACCCGCATTCAGTGGTACTCATTCAGTTTCTGATATAATTACGGATCGCGATTCGGCAGCTTCGATGACGCACCAACATCTGATGACTGCTCGCGATCCCTAACATATCTCCCCACTTGAAATCAGATCGTCACCTGACGATTCGTGTTCCGGTTCGTATCACAGTTCGGTCGATGTGATGACGTGGCAGCTTACTATGAGCCGAATTGCAGTTCTTGGGATGCAGCCCATCGCACCGAAGGTGCATCGCAGTTCTTGGGATGCAGCCCGAATCCACGTCATCAGCGCGGGTCACATCGTGCCCATGCATACGCGATCGTAGCGCAGGTCACATCACCGTGCCCGAGCATACGCGATCTTAGCGTAGGTCACATCATGTGCCTTATGCTGTTACATCTGACACCGAATCTGCGAGCCGTTTACGAGAATACCAATCTTAGGGCTCTATAAATAGTGATGGGATTTTTCACTGTTTGAGATGGGTCGAGCGTAATCCATCGCGGCGAAAATGGTATTCGCGACGGGACTCGAACCCATGACCTCCTGATTGAATCACAGTCGCTCTACCAACTGAGCTACGCGGGTTGATGATGACATCAACCCGCATTCAGTGGTACTCATTCAGTTTCTGATATAATTACGGATCGCGATTCGGCAGCTTCGATGACGCACCAACATCTGATGACTGCTCGCGATCCCTAACAGTTACTATTGATTTCTTTAAACAGACAGGCGGTGTTCCCTGTTACATTTCTCCACCACTTGCTGTAGTTTTGGGCTGCAGAATGTTGTTTTATTTCTCACCACTTGCGGGCAGCTTCTCAATGTTAAGACGAACAATTTACAGGCAGGAGACCTTTGCAGTTCGCAGGATGTTTAGCTAAACCGACAGGCAGACTTATTTTTTTACATTCTCCATCACATGCAGACAGGCGAGATCTGTGGGTTCACCCACCACTAGCTGGCAAAGATAAATTTTAACCGGGCAGATTTTATTCTAGCAAGCTCCTAGCTTAGCATGTATTTTATGCTTGGCAGATATTCTCATCCACCACTTGTGACTTTGTACTAGCTCCTAGGCTTAACAATCTTGCATCTTACACTGTAAGCCTAGTAGCTAGGGTGGTGTGTTGTCACAAGCTGTCCACCTCAGATGAGGTGGTGTGCTGGAAATGACACCCTGACTAGTTCGTACAGTCAGGTGTCATATTCAGTGTGTCATCTTCGGTGATCAGCTTGTGTGACAAACTCAGTATATATGTCTATTATCTGAGTTTATCTTGGTTCGTTGTTTCACCGTCGGCAGCGTTCCCCCTCGTGCACTGCTGAGTTTCTAGCAGCATTTCCAGTTGAAATAAATGTTGGCGGGAAAAAATCGGCTGCTGCAACGTCTAAAACACCGCCATGATACTCCCCTTGGGAACCTGTGCCCAAGGCAGGAGCCTGTGCCAACTGTGAAGGGCAAAATTGCGGAGAGGCCAAGTGGCCATCAAACTCCTCACAATCGTCGTCAGATTCATCGTAATACCCAAGTGGGTACTCCGATTCATCTTCACTTTCACTACTGTCAAAAACTGCGTGGATATCCTGCTCTGACTCGACGATAGGAGATCCGGAATCCACGGAGTGAAAATAGTGACGCTCAATGCGAGCAGGAGGGGCCTGCTGCGTGAGCCTGCGCGAACTGGAACGCCCCGTCGCGGGTCTGGTAGTGGTGATCTGCGAAGAAACAGTTCGGGTGTTCAAAATTACGGGTCCAGTTCCAACGCCCTTCTCACAGAAACAGACTTCTGAAGAAACAAATCGATCGGACATAGCACCACCAACTGCTGTGTCCTCTGAGACAACAAGAACACTCAGAATAATCGGGTCGCAAACCGCAGTAGGCTGAGGGAGAATCTGCGGAGCACTTCGAAACTGATTGAGTGCTTTAGCTTGGGCTTGGCATAATGAAACCAACTGAACGCGTTTCAGGTGGTCAACCTTCTCTAACTTCTCATCAGAAGATACCAGAAGAGCTAGGAGCTCTTCTGCAGACAAAATAGCAGAAATACTCATGTCGAAACAAATAAATCGAGCGAATAAGTAAGCCAACAAAATGATCCAAAACTACCCCGCCGTAAATTCCCAAAGTCAACCGTGCGTCTCCAAGCAAGAGCGAGAATCAGACTCCGTAGGCCACAAGAAATATGTGCACGCTCAAAGTAAGGATAGAGCGAATACGGAATAAAATTCAACGCCAAAAATCAGTTCACGCAAACGTGAGAGGGTCCATAACCTGCTGGAAACTACACAGTGACAGCGGGGAGAACGCTCCCGGCGGATAAAGAACGAACTCAATAACAGATAACATACGGGAATAAATACCCTGACTGACACAAGCAGAGTCACCGAAGATGACATACCGGAAATGACACGTGACAGTACGAACATGTCACAGTGCCAATTCAAGCAGGCATGTCGACGCTCGTCCGAGGGCGGAGCTGGTTTATATATTGTAGGGACATCCACATGATGAGTGGATATACTGGAATATCCTAGTCCAAAGATATCATATAGTCAGTAAACTCAATATAGATAGAGTTTTCTCGAACCATGCAGGCAAAAGCAAAGGTAGCACCGCATCGTTTGAAATGACGCGCACGCGAGGGATCGAAACGGGACCTTGATCGATTTTGCATTATGTCTGCGGAGTTCGTGGGGGGGCGCCGCAGGCAACTAATTTCGATCTGAAGACGGCCAAACGATAACGATGACATCGCCAGTTCGCCAGTTCGCCACTGCATAGTTATGACTCATCCGTGGAGATAGTAGCGGATGTCCTGTTGTGATTTGCAGTTAGCCTAGTCTACAAGCCTTGTTTGTTGATTTGGACGTTGAGTTTTAGGGGTAGGAGACACCGTAAATTATTTGGTAGCCGGGGGCCGATTTGGGCTGTCCGGGATAATAAAAATATTAGTCACGTGTGCGACGCCGCCCAGACGTTACAGTATGGCATGGCAGACGCGGTGTTCAGAGAGAGAATTGCAATCGTCAGAATAATTGAGCCCGGTTACTAATCGTATCGCGCCAGTGCCGTCCGATCGTAAAATGACGTCAAATATTCGGTCGCAGGCCTAGTGGAGATCTTTAGATCGACTGGCCTAGTACTGTATGAAATGACACTAGAGCCTCTTTGCACTGAATTTCATGAAAATTCTACAGTAGTATTCTGAATTCTCTCCCGAACAATTCTGCTCGCAACGATTTCTGAGCACGTTTCATTTCAGGAACGATCTGCAGCAGGCAATCATCAATTTTGCCGATGATCTACTGCCTGCGGAATCGACCACTTTTTCCTTTCTCCCCCCCCGGAGTGTCGTCTCGCATTTCAGGTTTCTGAGCGCGCTCCAAAAGGCGCGGCATGTTGGATGCGCGGCACTTCCTTCTCTTAGTCCAGTTGATCCAGTCCCCCCGTCCCCATTTGTTGACAGTAGCGTACCACTGCCTAATTTGCGAAAGATGACCTAATCGAAGAATATAAAGATTCAGGCTAGCTTTCCTCTTTCTTCAGACACGCTTAGAAGAGAAAGTCTGGGACGCGAGGCTGTTCCATCTCCGCAACTGACGTGTTTTTTCTTTCGCGGCGATGAATATTCTCGTTAACGGCGATGGAGTGATTGAGGATACTACCAGCGTTATGCGCCAGGTAGACTCCAAGTTTGTTGACAAAGTCCGACGTCGAACTTGACTCTTTCACACCGCTTGTCCGCATGTTGCCTGTCATCCGGTGCACCGAAAGGCCTTGAGGCCTGAAGGCCTCCAGTCGTATCCTCCAGTCGTGTCCTCCAGTCGTATCCTCCAGTCGTATTGACGGTATTCCTCGAATTTTCCATTCAGTGATTTCCTTATCTGGGGCGAGCGATCGGGGCATGGGAGTCGCAAACGAAGTCGTCCCCTATTCGAGGTGACGACATTGCTGGAGTTTGCAGGCCGCCATATCACGCCAAGGTCTTAAGGTTTCTTTCTTGCTACAGGTTCCTGGTTGGACGCCTCTCTCCCCGGATGCCACTCTCCCCGGACATCACATCACTTCCAGGCTGCACAACAAGCTGCGCGGCTTCGTCGACCACTCGAGCTCGGCGACGGAAAACTTCTTGAGCGAGTTGGAGCTGTGCCTCCCTGAGTTCAAGTCACTGAGGGAAAGCCGTTGCCAGGTGAACGAGGCGCACTGAGCTTTTGCTCTTTCTGTCCGCGTTAGTACGGTCCCTGGTCTCATCGACTCGTGGCTGACCGCTCTCGCGGCCACCCACCGCGGAGGTGTTGCGTTTTGTTGTAATCGGACATAGTACCAAAATCAACCTCAGGGTTTGTGTCATTAATTCACCGGCGCAGGGCTTCACGCCTAGAGATTTCAGTTGCTCTGTTGGACATCACGTTGGTTTCCTGTGCACGCTCTTCCGCCGCAGCGAACCGCACCCTGGGGCCTCCATAGTGAACCGCCCCATAGAGGTATATACGTGGTAGCCCTTTCCGCTGCTGTTTGGCTTCCTATGGCGTCGCTCCCCAACATGACTCTCCAAGAAGTGTGCTCAAGACCCCGCGCCTGTCTGCGTTAGCGGTGCTCGCACGCCCTCCTCCTGTCAGGTGGCGGGAGAACTAGGTGTGCGCGATGGGCCTGCTCAACGTCCTTGTGATCTCGCTCGTTCCCTCTGCCAGGCTTCTCCACTTCTCCCCCGCGTGCTCGAAGTCTGGGGACCTCCCCTCAGCCGCAGAAAACGCCTGAGCGCGCTCGTCTCCCTGGCGGGCACCCCGGACAGGCTCTCGCCGCTCTGTGAGCCCTCAGACGATGTGCTCATATCTGTGCACGGGAGCCCGACCCCTATTCCCCTTCCCCCTTTCTGCCCTTCCCTTTTCCAGATTAGCCCCGCAAGCTTCGAGCCCGAGGGTGAGCGCATCGTCTATCATCAGACAGCGGCGGCGATGATGACGCTGGTTGCGAGTCTGAAGAGTTATCGTGAGGAGGACTTCCACCAAAATATGAAGGTCATCCAGCTGCATCCAGAGGAGAATGGGCCAGAGCAGGTGCATAGCCTGCTGACGTGGCAGACCTCTTTTGGCACAGGCCGGTGTACGGAACCGTGTGGTGGCAGGGTCCGTGTGCTGGCTCTTGCGCTATTGGCACGCGCCATACCTGTTTGCCAGGCAGTGGCCCCTGGGGTTGTATCTTGCAGTGCGATTTCGTTCCCTCCTCGCCTGCTCGCCTGCAGTCCTGCCTTCGGTGACTTGCTCTCGAGCCGCACCGCTGCGGACGGGTGCAAGCCTAGATCTCGTCGCAGTGCTCTCTGCACCCTTGTTCCTTCGGTCAGAAATGCACACCGAGCAATCTTCTGACCTGGCATTCAAGATATCCACCAGAGTAGCGGCACAAGATATCCACCAGAGTAGCGGCACAAGATATCCACCAG
>LGRX02030048.1:0-77593 GCA_001247695.2 Cymbomonas tetramitiformis
CTGCTGGCGCCAACGCCGTCAGGATGCGGTAGTTTTCGTCATCAAAGTCGACGGTCTCTTCCGCCGGTTGCTTGGGGACTATGTACTTTTTAATGGCGTGCACCAGATGCCTATCAGAATGCGGCATATACTGATGCACTCGCACCAATGTGAGCGCCGGCTTTGGGGTCAATTTCTTCATTTGTAATTTCTAAAATTTTCTTTCTATATTCCATCCATCCTAATCGTAAAATTCTTACATCACTTTGACAATAATCTAATATTTCTTTTTCCATCACAAAATGATATTTCTTGTTTTTCATTTGCGAATACCAATCCAAAAATTTCGCTCGTGCATCACCTTTCATTTGATTGTATCCATAGTACATTTTGTCCGGTATTAAACCCTCATATTTTTTATTTTCAGGGGTATTAAACTTGTGAGGAAAATAACCTTTCTTCTCACCTTTTAAATCGAATATTTTTGAGAATTTACTCAATGGATTTGTTAAATGTAAATAGCTGTCCATTAATGTCACGTTTTGATATTTTAGATACATTATTTTACCACCATTTTGTACCGTTTCAGGAATTTCATCCATTGTTGTCATTATGTATTCAACAATCAATATATAATCATACCGACTTCCATTATGGGCTATCCAAATGAATCCTTTATGTTTATTAGCAAATAAAAATTTGCAAGCTTCTTCAGCTGCGCCGCCCTACTTATTCTCGATATCTCCAAACAAGTGTAACACCCGCTTCACTTTCCGTATCTCTTCACTGGCATAACTGCTCGCGCGTCTCGTACTGCGCGTGTCATATGTTCGTCACAGGGACTGCTACGACGAGTGTCACAACCCGGCCAAGATACACAATAGGCCGCGGTTTGTGACAGCTGTCGCGAACTTATGCACGAAGCGTCCACACAAAGCACGACTCTCTAGCCCTACTACTAAACAGTCTTACTTATTGTTATTGCTTTCACAACACAGGCTTATCTCTGCTTATATCGCCTTGCGTGGCTGCACAGCTCACTCACTACTGTAACAACACAAAATCATAAAATTTTTTGGATATTTTCTTCTCTACCACTTGTGCAAGCTCTTTTTCTCAACATCCCCCATCTGTAGCTGTCACTGGTAGCACAGACTTTAAACAAGAGCTTGCTCAGCATCTTCTGTCGTGACACCATCCAGCGCGAACTTGCCCATGCTGAAAGTAAACATACCCACTCCAGAAGCTTCTCCTCCTCGTAGCATCCTGGCCCGTGTCAAAGGGTTTCTGAACACCATAACCCACATACATCTTCTGCCGATGGGCCCATGCTCTAAGTGTCCAATCACGTGTAAGCGTCCAGCATGGCACAACTTACGAAAGTACTGTGCCCTGCTCTCTGTCATATCTGTCATGTAGTGCGATGGCACATGAATACAAGCCACCACTCTGCTGGCACGCGCCGCGCCCTCGGCGCGCGCTTGTGCCAGATTAGCCGCCAGATCAGCAAAGTTCTCACTACTGATCTCCATTTCCTCGTCCTCAGAGGAACTCTCTGTCTGTGGCGACGTAGGTGTCCAGTGCGAGGCGCCGCTGACTTCTTCCTCATCCCCTGCATGTTCGTGATGGGAACCATCATCCTCCTCCGCTGGGTCCAAGCACCGCATGAAGTCGTTACGCAGGTGTTCGTGTATCTCCTCCCGCTGGCGTGCTTCAGCCAGCAACGTGAGCCCTACCAGGGACGTGAACTCACGTAATGGCTCCCGATGCATAACGGCCACCCTGTTCCAGGTCTCCCAGCCGCAGCAGTTGAACTTGCGTGTCTCAGAGGAGAGGTACTCCACGGTGAACCATAGCTCGTCGGATCCCCGGTCATGGTAGTAGCGTCGGTCTTCAAAGAGGTAGTAGACGGCCTTGGCCTGGGGGTTGGCTCGTGTCTTGAACACCCGTAGAGTGCCTCGCTGTGGACCATCACTCAAGTGGCTCTTGGCTATCTCCACCAGCTGTGTGCTCGCGCCAAGGTGCTCCACGTGCTTCTGTATGGTGCCCAGGAGTCCACCCGTGCAGCCTTTCGACTGCCCACCCAGAGGCAAACACTCACCCCGCTGACCCACTTTTGCGGAGGAGGAGTACTGGTGCAGCATCCTGTTGCTGAGTTGGCACGTATGCAACCCCTTCCCTCGCTCTGCATAGGGCTTCCCAAGCTGGAACTCGATCTTGCCTCTGAAGCAGCGGTACTGGATGAGGAAGACTGTCTGCTCGTTCAACGCTGCGAACTCAGTGATCCCCTCCGGATCCAGCCACTCGGCCTCTTGAGTAGTGTTCTCGCTGCGGGTGGGTGACTCTGGCTCGTAGGTGCCCTGGAACACCGCCGGGTGATATTCTGGCTTCGCAGGGTCGAAAACTCCTTTGGGCCAGGTCGGATGCCTCAGGCGTGGCGGAGCTGAGGATGGCGGCGGAGCAGAGCCAGATGGCCCTGCATCACTCCCTCCGACCGTCTTCCGTGTACTGGGAGTCCTGAGCGTGCGTGCTGGAGGGGCGCGCCTGGCCCCGTAGGTGTCCAGTGCGTCACGTGCTTGTTCCTCTGTCTTGCATGCACCAAGCATCTCTCTGACATTGTCCCCCAAGTGTAGGTACTCCACGGCGGCGGCGTTCGTGCTGAACACCTCTCCGTCTCCTCCTGCCCCATCGGTCACTGGGTAGAACTTCCCCACCTTGCCAGCTGCATCCGACAGCGTGAGCTGCGGGACCACCTTCACACCAGCCACCTCCTGATCATACTTCACCTTCAGACGAGCTCGGAGGTCATTGATGTCCACCCGCTGCACGTACTTCAGGTGCTGGTATCGCCAACGCTGGTCCTTCTCGTAGTAGAAAGGCAGCTGGAACTCGCCCGTCACCTTCCCCATGGGGCTCACGCCGGTGGCACCATTCATGGTGTGACGTACCATGTGCTCCATGAGCTCCCACTGGGCGCGAGTGTGCTCGCTGAGCACTCAAAACTGGCGTGTCACCTTGTCCCACATGAGTTTGCCCGTCACGACCCCTGTAGGGTAGATCTGCTGGGCGTTGAGGGCCTCCTGAACATCCGCCATGGTGTGCCTCCCAGCTTCTCGATGGGCACCACAGTCAGGACGCTGGACATGCTCGTTGTCCTTCTTGTAACTTGCCCGTGTGGCCCAGGTCTCTGAGGGGATCTTCGTCTCCTTGTCCACCTTTTGGTCCACCAGCGTGAAGTCGGGCCACAGTAGCTCTGTCTCCAAGATGGTCTTCCATTCTCCACAGCGCGGGAACTTGACCTGCACGAATCCTGCGTCCACTTCACCTCCATCGTCATCTTCACAGAGTGTGCACAAGCGAGCGAAGCCCGTGCGGTCGATGTACAGGCGCTGCTGAGACCAGCTGCTCTCCTTGTCCTGATAATCCCACGGGTTCACTGCCATGCCCGCCCATGGTTGTGCACTGGCCAGCACGTAGTCAGCTTCACTCTCAGCCTCTTGCTCCTGCGTAAGGTCTGGATAGCGATGGACCTGCGCCATGGCAGTGAGCTGCTCCTCTGTGAGGCCACTGAGCATCTTCTTCTTTAACTGCTCGTACGCTTTGGCCTCCATGGTCCCTGCGTGTAGCTCGCCCCTCTCACTGAAGTCCTTCACCCCAAAGCTCTCCTGGACTGTGGCCGCTGCAGCGGTGACGCGCACCGTAGTTCTCCCCTTCCTGGGCTGTTCCACCATGTCCTCCGGCATCTCGTCCAGGGGAATCTCTTCCACGTCGCTGTCGTCGACCAGCTCCCCATGCCGACAGCCTTAGCAGCAGACTGTGTAAAAGACTGTAGATTACAGTTCTGACGCTATCACACAGGAACAAGTTCCACCAATGTATCTCTTCGCAAGCAAAAGAATGCTATATCTCATTAATTTTTATATCATGACACTGCTGTTTTCGCGGTCTGAGCGAGTCTTTCCTATTTTCGGAATCGCTGTTACGAAGGCAAAACAAAAATGAGCATCTGCCTCACTCTGCTGCGCCGCCCTACTTATTCTCGATATCTCCAAACAAGTGTAACACCCGCTTCACTTTCCGTATCTCTTCACTGTCATAACTGCTCGCGCGTCTCGTACTGCGCGTGTCATATGTTCGTCACAGGGACTGCTACGACGAGTGTCACAACCCGGCCAAGATACACGATAGGTCGCGGTTTGTGACAGCTGTCGCGAACTTATGCACGAAGCGTCCACACAAAGCACGACTCTCTAGTCCTACTACTAAACAGTCTTACTTATTGTTATCGCTTTCACAACACAGGCTTATCTCTGCTTATATCCCCTTGACTGGCTGCACAGCTGGCTCCCTACTGTAACAACACAAAATCATAAAATTTTTGGATATTTTCTTCTCTACAACTTGTGCAAGCTCTTTTTCTCAACATCCCCCATCTGTAGCTGACACTGGTAGCACAGACTTTAGACAAGAGCTTGCTCAGCATCTTCCGTCGTGACACCATCCAGCGCGAACTTGCCCATGCTGAAAGTAAACATACCCACTCCAGAAGCTTCTCCTCCTCGTAGCATCCTGGCCCGTGTCAAAGGGTTTCTGAACACCATAACCCACATACATCTTCTGCCGATGGGCCCATGCTCTAAGTGTCCAATCACGTGTAAGCGTCCAGCATGGCACAACTTACGAAAGTACTGTGCCCTGCTCTCTGTCATATCTGTCATGTAGTGCGATGGCACATGAATACAAGCCACCACTCTGCTGGCCAGCACTGCCAATGGCAACGCAATATCCAGCACTGCGAACCATGGTGAGGTCACCACCGCGTCACACACCCCATACTTTTCCTTCCAAGCACGATAGTTGCCCGGCTGTAAGGCGTTAAGGGCTTCATGCCATTTCAGCTGCGGGTTCCAATCGTTGTTCATGAACTTCAGGTGAGGCCATTCCAACGACATGACTTTGCCAATGACACCTGTACCAGCCCATGGGTCCCAGACTTGCGTGATCTTCTCCCAAGTCACCTCGTGCGCTAGGCGTCTAACCTCCTGGGGAACTGTCATCACCAGCTCCAAGCCCCAATTCAATTGACTGGCAATCTTCACCTGAGCTCTGCTCAACTGCGTAACATCCCCCCTCTTCTGCACTTCTTCTGGACTCATGGCCTGCACCGTAGCTGCTTTTCCGAAGGCTTCTCGCACGAGCATGCTGTTCTGAGCACTTCCTGCTCAAGATGGTGCGATGACCCTCGTGCCAAAATCCTGGCATCACGTCTGTAATTACCCTGCTGAGTTCTTCCTGATTCCCCCATGCCACTCTGTCAGGGAGATCCCCCATGCTCCCTTCTCTCTTGAGCATCTGTCGCGATGTGAGTGCCTGCCATGGGTGTTCGCGTCCCGGCTTCACAGCACGATGCGGACCCACGTCTGCGGGCAACAACAACACATCTGTTGTGCTAGGGTAAGTCACGAGACAGAATGACGACGTGTCAGAATGGCGAGTGACGGGTACTATGACAGTCACCAATGACAGGCATTTATATGACCAGATGACGAGAGGTCTGACAGAAATGACTGACAGAAATGCCTGACCCGAAAGTGAGTTTTGAAGGTTGAGAGAATTGGTGGAAACCATCCCAGAAATGGTGGGAACCATTTCATATTCAAACAGCCACACAGAACTGGAGGGAAACCAGGAGAGCCCCAGTTCTTGCCACATCATCAGATCTATGACCATTCAGTAATTCAGAGCAGAGATCATTGTATGACTGGCAGCTGCAGCCCAAATGCCAAATGACAAGACCTGTCATAGGATATGTGAACATGAAGTGACTGAGCACTGTGACTGTCGAATTCGGATGAGATCTGAGGGAATTCGAGTCGACATGTTACTACTTAAAGAGCTGAACAAGCTCTCATGCTAGTTTTTGAATTAGTTACACATTGGCACTGACCTCTGGTGTCTTGTAACTTCAAACAGTGAAAGTTCATCTAAGTATAAAGAAATATCCGACAGTATACAAAGCATTCCGATATCAACCTATGGTCCTAGTACCATATTCCCTGTAAGTGTTACTTGCACCCTTGTGAGACTGGTTCAGTCCTCACAACCGAACAACTGGTATCAGCGTGGTCGTGGTTCACGACTTCCGTTAGTATCTGCGTTCCACAACGCGTTGTACAAACACAATTTTAGCCTGAATCTTCCGCCTTTGGGCGAAGTTGTCGTGCCTCAACCAAAGCACGACCTGTTCCTCTGAGAACACACTATATCTGCATATCGTACCGACCTGTGCCGCATAATTACGACTGTGCAGTTTGCCGCTGGGCCAACTTTCCTTCTCTGAGCGACCTTTCCGCAGGATTCTTCGCGCGATTGGAATTTTGCCCTGAAACGAAATCGTGCCTCAACCAAAGCACGACTTGTTCTCATAAGAACACTACGTATCTGTTAATTATCTCGACTTGTTCCCGCATAATGATGACGACTGCACGCCTTCAGAAATTGTCTCGTACCAGCGTGTGAATTTCTCCAGCGACCTTTCCGCAAGCCGGTGGAATTTCAGTTTAAATCGGCGAATTCTCGCTGGGCAAGTCTTGACAATTCTTGACGCGACAGACACCGTACGACAGTACTTGAACTACAAGCTCAGCACCGTATTTTGGTGCCCTTCCCCTCGTGCGGTGATCTTCCTGCGCAATTTGCCCCCTAGTGGCGAAATCGTACGGAAATTAACGACTACCGACGCCTCCTCCTTGCTGCCGTTTCCGTGCGCAAGGCTGAGAGCGTGATCGACAGCAGCTGCGTTTTGTTACGGAAGAAATCTTCTTTTCTGGACAACCTTTCCGCAGGATTTATTTTTGCCGGCGGTTTGTACCGGTAATTAAACATATTTTAGCCGAAATTATCGCCAAAACGCGTCTGCCGTACCGTAATGATGATGAATGACTACGGAGCACAACAGCCCGTCACTGGTGCGAGCGTATCTCCGCGACCAGTGACGTCTTTCGGGCCAGCAGTGTCGGAATTGGGCGCCCACTTTGGGGTCCCGCCGTCTGCCGTACAACACACAGCTGGCTTTCCGCCGTTTCCGTACGACTACAGCGGACAATTTGCTGCGTACCCTCCGGGTGCTGCTTTCGACGCCGGGTTAATGATGACACCGCAGCAGCAATTTGTGGGCCAGCCGCAATTGCACCCGCAGACGCCGCAACAGCAGATTTTTCCACAACAGCAATTTGTGAGCCAGTCGCAATTGCAACCGCAAACGTCACAGCAGCTGGAGTTTCAGCAATTCGTGCACCAGCAGCAACTGGAACTGCAACGACAACTGCTTTGGCAGCAACAGCAACCGCACCAACAACACGTGGTGCCAATGACCTACAACGACAGCTCTGCAGAAGTAGTGGTGAGATTGTTCATGGACGCAGTATGGCGATTGCACGGAGCTCCAATGAAGATAGTGTGTGACCGAGACCCCCGCTTTCGCGACGCCATGACTCAGGAGTTCATGCGACTGATGGGCGTCAAGGTAGCTAGCACCACTCCCTACCACCCTCAGAGCGATGGGCAAGCGGAACGCAGCAACCACACCGTGGAGCGTATGCTGCGCTGCTACGTTGCTGAGAACCAGGAGGACGGGGACCTCTGGGTGACACCTGTGGAGTACGCGATCAATGACTCCACGTCAGCAGCGACTGGATTCTCTCCCTTTGAGTTGGTGTACGGACACGCTCCCGCAACACAGCTGGACTTCTTCATGGACGCAGCCTTAGAAGGTGGGTCAAGACAAAGAAAAGGTGGGCGAGTAGCGGCGGATAAGAGAGGAACTGCGCACGAGCTGGCCAAGCAGTTCGCGCGGCAATTACAGGCAGCGCGGGTGAACCTGCGGATGGCCCAGCAGCGCATGATGGAGCAGTTCGACGCACGACACCGGCTACAGCACATTAAGGTGAATGATCAAGTATGGGTGGATGGTCAGCACCTGACTCTGCCTGGAGATCGGGGAATGAAGCCGAAGCTGCGCAAGCTCAGGCACGGCCCCTTACGTGTAGTAGAATGCCTGTACAGCGACAGGCAGCAAGAGCTGCCAGAGCAGGACCGTGGAGCTCCGTCAGCGTACAGGTTAGAGCTACCCGTGCACTGGAAGGTGCACGACGTGTTCACAGCGGATCGGCTCACCCCAGTTCAGTCGGGAGCCGAGCACTTCGTGAGTAGACGGGAGGAAGTGGCACCCCCGCCAGTAATGGTAGAGGGTCAGAAGGAGCGCGAGGTGGAGCGCATCATTCGTACGCGTTTCAGAAAGCTAGGCGGGAAAACTGGCGGGTCAGTACAGGAGTGGTTGACCAAGTGGAAGGGATTACCACACAGTCACAGCCAGTGGCGGACCCGAGAAGACCTGGAGGGCAAAGGAGGCAGGATGGAACCCCTAAGGGCTTTTGAGGCCGATGAGGAGAAGCAGAGGAGGGCCCCAGAGAAGAGGCGTAGGGAGACGCACGGTCAGCAGCTGGAGCAGGTGCGCGAAAGGCGCGAGAGTTCTGCGTCGCCAAGATGGTTGGCAGCACTCTCATGGGCTCCCCCACAACGTTGGCGGTGTAGTGAGGCTTCCTGTCTCCGGTGACTACTCTGCTCGGCTTCCAGCCTGGCTGCAAAATATCGCGCACGTATCTGTCTGGTGGTCTGTCCACCCCCTCCATCACCATATTGAACTGCTGGTTCTGAAACAGATTGCTCCAATATGCTCGTAGACGATGCGCGCACGATCCCGCGCGCGCCGCGTCGAAGGATACTGGCTGGCCCACCACGCTATTGATGATGGGAAACACTTCCTTTCTGATCTTCAAGTTCTCCCGGTGTGACAACGGGGAAACGTTCTCTATCACATATGCTGGTGGTCGTTGAGGCTGCAGCTGTTGCAGCGTCGAGAGCACTCGCACTGCCTGGTAGAACAGCCTGCTATGCTTGCCCTCCAAACCAGCTAGCTTGCCAGCTGGTGACAGGTCCTGGCATGGATATCCACACACCATGACCCACTGCTCTCCGCTCAACGCTCCTGCGTGCACAAGGTCAATGAGACTGGTGTCTTCGATGTCGCTGGGCAGCTGCTCCAAGTGAGCTGCATCAGCATGAAACAGGTCAGGATGACGGCGACTGAGCGCCATGCACCTAGCCCTGGCTACCGCCTGGCTGGACTTCGAGATGTCCTGGTAGAGGTACTTGTTGACCTTGACTCCACAGCGCAAGAGCATCTCCAGCCCAGCACACAAGCCCCCACAAGGCTCATAACAGACCACGCCTTCGTCTCTGGCCTCCCGGAAGAAGCTCTCGTCAATCACTCTCGTGTCAATTTTCTTTGGCACTTTGAGCTTGCCGCCCTCCATGGTCTCGTCACCGTATACTGCTGGGGATCCTCCAGAATGCATGCCCTTGATTGGACGGACCTGGCTGAGGGCATCCCAGGCGACTCGTGTCAGCCTGCCCGAGCATCTGGCCACCTCTGGGTGGTCAGTGTCAAACATGACCCCTTTGTTGCACTCCAACTCCTCTTGATAGTGTACGTCGAACAGTCGATGGACAGCGCTGGTCCCCAGCTGCTCCCTGACCATGTTCTCACAATAGTTGGCCACCTGTGCCTCTGGGCTCACTTCTGGACCAAGTGGTGGCTCCCTGGTCACTACCAGGCAGATGGTGTCTGTGAAGCAGCGCGTTACCCTCTCGGCATGCCCCGCTTCCCTCGCTTGGTCCCCTTCTCGGTCCAGGCGAGCGCCGGTCTCGTCTGCGGTGCTGGGTAGCGGGTACCTGGATGGCACATCCGCGTTCTCATTCTTCGGACCTGGTCGGTACTGGACCGTGAACTCAAACTCCTGAAGGCTAATAGCCCAGCGTAGATGTTGGCCCTGCAGGTCCCCCTTCTCCATGAGAGTTGTGAGCGGCGAGTGGTCGGTTACCAGCGTGAAGTGGACCCCGTGCAAGTACTGACGTAACGTGCGGATCGCCCACACCACTGCCAGCATCTCACCCTGGAAACTCGCGTACTGCCTCTCAGTCTTCGACAGCGAGCGACTGATCACCACGCAGATGTGTTCTACGCCGTCCTCGTCCTTCTGCCCCAGCACTGCACCAATGCCATGGTTGCTCCAGTCCGTGTAGAGGAAAATGGGCTTGCTATAATCGATGGGCTTCAAACATCTCCCCGAACATAGTGCGTCCTTCAGGGCCTGCAATGCCTGGTCCTGCTCCTTCCCCCACGCTTCCTTGATGTCCAACACATCCTTCCTGAGCAGGTCGTTCAGTGGTCGTGCCATCTCTGAGTAGTTGGGTCCCATGGGCTCCCCCACCAAGCCCTTGTAGTAGTTCATGAGTCCAAGGATGGAGCGTACCCCAGTCTTGTCCTGGGGCTTGGGCAGCTCTTGGATGGCCTTGCACTTGATGTCCTGCGCACCAATGGTGTTGTGACCAATGCGGTAGCCCAAGAAGTCCACGGTGGCTGACCCGAAGGTCGACTTGCCCGAATGCAGGCGGATCCCTGCATCCCCCAAGGTGCGAAGCACAGCTTCAACATCCTTGATGTGCTGCTCAGCGGTGTCTGAGTATATGCACACGTCATCGACGTACGCCACCGTACAATGCTGCAGGTGACGCAACTCGTAGTCCATGATCCTGATGAAGGCAGCGGTCGCTCCAGCTGCTCCAAATGGCATGGAAGTGTAACGATAAAGCTGGTTGCCCCACCAGAACGCTGTCTTGTCCCTGTCCTCCTCGGTGGTCATAGGGATCTGGTGGAACGCCTTGGTCGCGTCCAGAGTAGTCTTGAACTTGGCTTTGGCCACGCGCTGGTAGAGCTCTTCTGGACGGTGAGGCAGCGTGTTGTCCTTCAGCGACAACCTGTTGGTTGCGCGAAGGTCGACGCAGAATCTCGTCGAGGTCCACTGTCCGGTGTCGTGGTCCTTCTTCCCTGCGACCACCACGTTGCTGGCGTGTCTGCAGTGCTGCGAAGCCGGCTCGATGAAGCCATATTCCAACAGCTCCTTGCAGTGCAGGTCGATGATCTCCTGTTCCCCTGGGCTGTACTTCCTCGGTCGCTGGTAGGCCACCTTAGTCTCGTCCTTGAACGGGATGGCGAAGGTCGCATGCGCTGCTCCTCCATGGTAGCCTTTGATGTCCTGCGGTTTGTTGGCGAAGCAATAGCTGCATCTTCTCACCACGTTGCGCATCTCCTCCCAGTTCTCCTCAGTGAAGTCGGGATGTCCTCCAAAGGTGGCATTGAGCTCGGTGTCCAGCCACGCGGCCTCGTCCTTGGTGACTCTGGTCGTGCCCCCTGGCTGTAACGTGTCCAGCACTGTGTGTGGAAGCACCTCATCTTGTTCTGCCACCATGGCCTCCCATCCAGTGTCCCATTGGCGCGAGGACCTCTGGTCCTCCCAGGTGGTCCTGAAAGACCTGTGCGGCGAGGTCGAGCACGAGCCCACGGAAGGCACGCTTTGAAACTCCCCAGGGGCCACAGCGGCCACCCAAGCAGCAACTACAAGCAACAGCAAAAGTTTCAAAATTCTGCTGGTCCCCACTGGTTTGGCTGGAGGGTGAAGGGTCAGTATGCAAGTCAGCATCCCCCACCCCCCTTGTATACGACCCAAGCCTCCTCCCGCAGACACGTAGATCACTAATGCCAAGACTGATGCCATGTAGGCGTAACGGGCCACCCGGTAGCAAGCGGCCGTGGGCCGTAAGCGCCGCAGACGGGCGGCGAAACGCGGCTTCTGCATGCGTCGAGGGACAGCTGCCAGCGCGGCAGGACCCGCTGCGGAGACCCGCTGCACTATCACCAGCGCGCGGTTCACTTGCTCTTTAAGCACGGCGAGTGCACCTCCATTGCAAGCCAAGCAGGAGCCTGGAAACCCATGGTTCACAACGTGGGCGACAGCCACTAGGATGCACCCCAGAGCACCGACCATGCGTACGAAGTGCATGGCGAGCACGGCGAGCCCAATCCGCAACAATGGCACGTACCATAGCCCGTTCAGGACATGGTGGAGCCCTGTCACCCGGACGGAAGGCCTCCACGACCAGCAGCAGCATGTGTCTAGCCAGTTCTGACAGCACATGCAGATGCACACGATGGTGTGCCCACGGCTGGAGCGACGCGGAATGCGCGACCCACAATGCGCGCGCCCTAACCCTGCGGTGCACACCAGTGCGGCACGCCCAGCCAGCGGCCAATTCACCAAGGCATCTGAATATCTCCATGGCCATCCATACGACCATCACTGCAAAGTGAGGCAGCTGCGGCCATTGTAAGCGCGCAAACACTCCTACCAATAGGAAGCACACCTGAGTGCGCTTCGCCCACCGTTTGTCGGCGGGCTGTGTGCCCGGCTGTGCGCCGGGGCTGCTTCTCAGTAGCGGGCGCGCCGGGCTGCAGCCGGCCCGGTGCCCCCTTGAAAAGGTCCCAGTGCGCTGTCCCTTCTTCTCTGCTCCCATCGTTCATCATAACTCATGCGCTCACTCGTTCCATGATGTCGGGCTTCCCTCCTGGGGCTTGGGGATCTCCTCCTGCGCTGGCCAGCCCGCGGCGAGCGTTGCTGCATGGGCCTCTCGGTCGGACTCTGCGGGCTTGTCGCAAGGTGGTCTTCACGTAGAGTGTCGGTTTGCGCGACGAGGCCACTGGACCATCCTGGGCTGCTGGGCGCTGTAGAGCCCCGGCTTGGCGATGGTACCAGCGAAGTGGCCCCCTGCTCCTGCGCAGCCGGAAGCATCGCTTCAGTCTGCTGCGTGCAGTCAGAATGCGACGGGGACCTCAGAATGTCGTTGATTGACTGGTGCTCGGACCGCTGAGCCATGTTGACCTCTAAGGCCAGGGTAGCGTTCCCTCGTAGGCGCCGCTCTCGCACTACCACGACCATCCAGCCCAGGGCAGTTGGCGCCGAGCGTGCTGATCCTCGCAGTTACGCGGGCAGCGCGAGGTCGCTCTTCGTACTCCCTGATGATCTCCGTGCGGACTCGTATGGATTCTTCAAGCGCTGCTATGGTGATGGCACGCGCCGCGCCCTCGGCGCGCGCTTGTGCCAGATTAGCCGCCAGATCAGCAAAGTTCTCACTACTGATCTCCACTTCCTCGTCCTCAGAGGAACTCTCTGTCTGTGGCGACGTAGGTGTCCAGTGCGAGGCGCCGCTGACTTCTTCCTCATCCCCTGCATGTTCGTGATGGGAACCATCATCCTCCTCCGCTGGGTCCAAGCACCGCATGAAGTCGTTACGCAGGTGTTCGTGTATCTCCTCCCGCTGGCGTGCTTCAGCCAGCAACGTGGGCCCTACCAGGGACGTGAACTCACGTAATGGCTCCCGATGCATAACGGCCACCCTGTTCCAGGTCTCCCAGCCGCAGCAGTTGAACTTGCGTGTCTCAGAGGAGAGGTACTCCACGGTGAACCATAGCTCGTCGGATCCCCGGTCATGGTAGTAGCGTCGGTCTTCAAAGAGGTAGTAGACGGCCTTGGCCTGGGGGTTGGCTCGTGTCTTGAACACCCGTAGAGTGCCTCGCTGTGGACCATCACTCAAGTGGCTCTTGGCTATCTCCACCAGCTGTGTGCTCGCGCCAAGGTGCTCCACGTGCTTCTGTATGGTGCCCAGGAGTCCACCCGTGCAGCCTTTCGACTGCCCACCCAGAGGCAAACACTCACCCCGCTGACCCACTTTTGCGGAGGAGGAGTACTGGTGCAGCATCCTGTTGCTGAGTTGGCACGTATGCAACCCCTTCCCTCGCTCTGCATAGGGCTTCCCAAGCTGGAACTCGATCTTGCCTCTGAAGCAGCGGTACTGGATGAGGAAGACTGTCTGCTCGTTCAACGCTGCGAACTCAGTGATCCCCTCCGGATCCAGCCACTCGGCCTCTTGAGTAGTGTTCTCGCTGCGGGTGGGTGACTCTGGCTCGTAGGTGCCCTGGAACACCGCCGGGTGATATTCTGGCTTCGCAGGGTCGAAAACTCCTTTGGGCCAGGTCGGATGCCTCAGGCGTGGCGGAGCTGAGGATGGCGGCGGAGCAGAGCCAGATGGCCCTGCATCACTCCCTCCGACCGTCTTCCGTGTACTGGGAGTCCTGAGCGTGCGTGCTGGAGGGGCGCGCCTGGCCCCGTAGGTGTCCAGTGCGTCACGTGCTTGTTCCTCTGTCTTGCATGCACCAAGCATCTCTCTGACATTGTCCCCCAAGTGTAGGTACTCCACGGCGGCGGCGTTCGTGCTGAACACCTCTCCGTCTCCTCCTGCCCCATCGGTCACTGGGTAGAACTTCCCCACCTTGCCAGCTGCATCCGACAGCGTGAGCTGCGGGACCACCTTCACACCAGCCACCTCCTGATCATACTTCACCTTCAGACGAGCTCGGAGGTCATTGATGTCCACCCGCTGCACGTACTTCAGGTGCTGGTATCGCCAACGCTGGTCCTTCTCGTAGTAGAAAGGCAGCTGGAACTCGCCCGTCACCTTCCCCATGGGGCTCACGCCGGTGGCACCATTCATGGTGTGACGTACCATGTGCTCCATGAGCTCCCACTGGGCGCGAGTGTGCTCGCTGAGCACTCAAAACTGGCGTGTCACCTTGTCCCACATGAGTTTGCCCGTCACGACCCCTGTAGGGTAGATCTGCTGGGCGTTGAGGGCCTCCTGAACATCCGCCATGGTGTGCCTCCCAGCTTCTCGATGGGCACCACAGTCAGGACGCTGGACATGCTCGTTGTCCTTCTTGTAACTTGCCCGTGTGGCCCAGGTCTCTGAGGGGATCTTCGTCTCCTTGTCCACCTTTTGGTCCACCAGCGTGAAGTCGGGCCACAGTAGCTCTGTCTCCAAGATGGTCTTCCATTCTCCACAGCGCGGGAACTTGACCTGCACGAATCCTGCGTCCACTTCACCTCCATCGTCATCTTCACAGAGTGTGCACAAGCGAGCGAAGCCCGTGCGGTCGATGTACAGGCGCTGCTGAGACCAGCTGCTCTCCTTGTCCTGATAATCCCACGGGTTCACTGCCATGCCCGCCCATGGTTGTGCACTGGCCAGCACGTAGTCAGCTTCACTCTCAGCCTCTTGCTCCTGCGTAAGGTCTGGATAGCGATGGACCTGCGCCATGGCAGTGAGCTGCTCCTCTGTGAGGCCACTGAGCATCTTCTTCTTTAACTGCTCGTACGCTTTGGCCTCCATGGTCCCTGCGTGTAGCTCGCCCCTCTCACTGAAGTCCTTCACCCCAAAGCTCTCCTGGACTGTGGCCGCTGCAGCGGTGACGCGCACCGTAGTTCTCCCCTTCCTGGGCTGTTCCACCATGTCCTCCGGCATCTCGTCCAGGGGAATCTCTTCCACGTCGCTGTCGTCGCCCGATTCCATGCCTGGGCAGTCGTCGTCTTCGTCGCTGTCATCACCATTCTCTTCGCCTCTGCCCTGACAGTCTGCTGCTAAGGCTGTCGGCATGGGGAGCTGGTCGGTCTCCGCTAGCTCCACCAAGGTTTCCACACCCCTAGCGGCTGTTATCCGACCCTCTGCCACGAGTCCAGCAGATAGCTTACGGAAAGCCGCTCCTAGGCTCTTGATCACTGAAGCCATGAGCTGCACCTTCCTCTGCATCTCGTCCGCCGCAGGCGCCATGGGCACCTGTGCGTCGGCCTCGTACTCCTCAGGTGTCTTTACTGGAAAGCCCCTCATGCGTTGGGTATTGCCCAGTGCTACAGCCGGTGCTGCTGTGTACTCGGAGTCAGCACTCTTGCTTGGTGTCTCAGGGAGTTCCCCCAAGCCCAAGGTGTCGAGTGCGTTCGAGAGCACGTCTTCACCCATCTCCTCGGCCAGTGCCGCGAGTAGATTGGTCGGAGAGCCAGACAGCGCTCCTGCTTCTGCATGGCCACGGTGATGCACCTCGTGTATGTTGACGATGTGCGTCTCCCTCTCCGCGACACGCGCTGCGACTGGCTCCTCGTCGGAACCCTCATCTTCAGACAGTACCTGCGACCTCACACTACCAGCACGACTGGCAGTCTTTCGGGCAGCCACCATGCCCTGGTACTCAGCCTTCAACGCCTCAGGGTTGCCAGCTGTACCCTTCTGGTTGTCCGCTGGTAGTTTCTTGACTGGTGCTCTATACTTGTCCTTCTCGTCGTTGGACAGTTGCTGCCAGTCCGTTACCAGAATGCCCCAGTCGGAGCTCTTGAAGCGGTTCTTCAAGTTGTACATGCGCAGGGCGGCATTTTCCGCGTCCCACCACTTGCTGGAACCAAGTCTGTCCTCGTGGTACCCCGCAGGCATCTTGACGTGCTTGTAGCCACTCCTGCACTGCTCAGGCTCGGACTCGTGCCAGCCCCCTCCGAAACAGCGTAAGCACTTGGGCTTGTCGTTTGTGCGGGTGCTCTCTGCTGGCGGCGGCGTCTTGTTGTAGGAGGGCTTCTTGGTTCTCTCGGCCACGTTCACCTCCTTCTTCATTTTCTTAGAGGGCGGTGTCTCCGCCTTCTTGCTGTCCTCCAGGTCGCCTGACTGTCCTTCCCTAGCTGCCTCAATCTTCTTGATCGAGTTCTTAATTGCCTCGAGGTCGAGGCCATGTTGACGAGCTTCCCAGGTAGAGTACTGGCAGCCACATCGCCTGGTGATCTCCTGCAGGAAGATGAGGATCCAGGACTCCGCGTCGTTCTTGAGCTTGTCCTGTACCTCGACGATGGACTCCAGGTCCTTCCAGGTCACCCGATTGGGTGGCGGGAACTGTGCCCTCAGCTGCTCCTTCACCCGTGTCTGGAAGATCTTGATGCGCAGGTTCTCTACGCAGTCCTCGATGCGTAGGTACGCAGCTCTGCGTCGCTCAGCTGTTTACCAGTGCTGAGCTGCATCTCCCTGAGCTTCTTCCTGATGTTGGCGTTGTGCTGACGCACAAAGTTCTCGCACATGTTGGCGAATTCCCTCAGGAACTTGGGACGGTCCTCCTCCTTGGTGCCCGTGTAAATGGGCAGAGTACCAAGGGCGAGGCGTGTGGAGTCAGTGTACTCCATTTCCTCCTCAAATATCACTACTGGCTCTTGTGCTTGCACCAGAGGTTGCACTGGTGCCTGTGGTTGCACTGGGGCTTGGACCTGAGGTTGTACTAGGGCCTGGCCCTCAGGCTGGCCTCTGGCAGCCTCCTCCTCTTCTTCCAGCTCTGTAAAGTGCTGGCTCACCCGTACCGCTCTCTGGTTACGCCTCTCTGCCCTTTGCTGTTTCTGTAGGTCAGTGCTGGACTCCGTTGCTACTTTCCCGGTGGTGAGGAGTTGCCAATGTGAAGGCTCTTTTCACTCCACACTTCCGAGCTTACCAGTACGGATGGATCCGTCCCTGGCTTCACCTTTCAGTGCTTCGCTCTAAGTAGCAATCACCGTAAGGATGGTCTCACTCATAGATGGTGTGCTGAGTTTCGTCAGTAGCTCGGAAGGATGCCAGAATGGGTTAGACTGTCGCAAAGGACGCTGTCGTGACAGTGAACACTGACAATCCTCTTTCGCTCCGCGCCTTCTGGCGTACCAGTACGGATGAATCCGTCCCTGGCTTTACCATCTGGTGCTTCGCTCCAGAAGGATATCACTTCCCGAAATAGCCCAGCATGCCATTCTCAACGCTGCAGTCGTAGTAAACGATAGGCACCCAGTTTCGCTCTAATTATGCCGCTGAACTTTCGCAAGACTGCTGAACTTCGAGTATCACAACAGTCTGTTTCCCTCAACCTCTTCAAAGGTTTACCAGTACGGATGACTCCGTCCCTGGCTTCACCGTTCAGAAGTCTCGTTCTTCAGGACTGCTGCTACACTCTCAGAATTACAGACGACATGTCTGTAATAAGGCGCATTTTTGTTTTGTAAAAGACTGTAGATTACAGTTCTGACGCTATCACACAGGAACAAGTTCCACCAATGTATCTCTTCGCAAGCAAAAGAATGCTATATCTCATTAATTCTTATATCATGACACTGCTGTTTTCGCGGTCTGAGCGAGTCTTTCCTATTTTCGGAATCGCTGTTATTGGTCAATTAAGACGTTTTGGGAGGATTTTAAGAGCACCTCATCCTGCGGATAGACAACAAAATAGGCGAAATAGATAATTAAAAAAAAAAAACTATAGGAATTAAAAGTTCAAATCAAATATATTAATTACTTGTATTTTTCTTATTGTTGTAATCATAATAAATTTTTAGAAAATTATCATATTTATATTTATTCCACCGGAAACTCTCACCGGACCGGATAAATTCACCGGAAGCTCACCGGAAGCTCACCGGACCGGATAAATTCACCGGAAGCTCGCCGGATTTGATACGTCATCCTAGGGTTTGGAGGATAGTAGAATGTTGTAGGGTTTGCGGATAGGATTTTACCCCAACCCTAGGGCGCAGCCCTAGGGTTATTGTGGTGGGGGAAAATTCTGTCCGTAAACGCTACATCATACTACTGGGCTCGCCCAAATGACGTCAAAGTGCTTGGGCGAGAACTGCCGATAGTCCCAGTGCAGGATGTTTTCGCAGTGAGTGGGCTTCCATCGGTTCTGGATGTCCACCGAGACTACCTCACACCCAGGAAACTGCTTGCTGAACTGTCGTTCGACGGAGCCTGTGCCACAAAACAACACCAAGATCCGTATTGGGCGTCGAGACGGTTGTAGGCGTGCTGCTCCTCGACCAGGTCCTTGGGATGGCATGAAACTAGTGGGCGACACCGTCGCGAATGTGCCCACCTCGTCGTCGGCTCGTTCTTCCGGGATCCACGCCATTCCGTCCGCCTGTAACTCTTCAGGATCCGTCAACCATATTGCTCCTGCTGACTCCTCGCGTTTGCGAGTGACTCTGCTCTTTTCACGTTCTTGCCTCTTGGCCTCGACCTTCTCGAACTCCTGAAGAGCGCGGTTAGGTATCCCTTTTCGGCCAACTCCATCGAACTCGAGGTCCTCGCGAGTTTTCCATTCATTCTCGGAGCGCGGCATACCTACCCATTTGACCATGTACTCCGTCCATGTCCGCCCGCTACGTCTCCTCGTGCGTGACCTCTCAATGCACTCCACCGCCATCTCCTTACGACCGCTTACGTCCACAGGGGGAGGCGGAATCTCCGCACTCCTGTCCGCGAACTTGTCCTGGCCCGACGCCACTAGGGTGAGTCTATCCACGGTGAAGACGTCGTGCACCTTCCACTGTGGTGGTAGCTTCAGGCGGTAAGCCGCGGGGGCCCCTCGGTCCTCGGGGGCAAGCTCCATCTGCCGATCGCTGTGGAAGGCCTCCAGTACCTCCATCGGGCCCAGGCGCTTCTTCAGCAACTTCTCGTTGTGTAGGCCCCGATCCCCGGGCTGGGTGAGATGCGTGGCGTCCACCCACACCATGTCACCTATTGCGTACCGGCGAGCGCGATGGCGAGCGTCATACTGGGCCACTTGCTGCTGCTGAGCTACCAGCAACCTATCGCGAGCAGTCTGCAACTGGGAACAAACTGCCGGGCGGTCTCGTGGGCCGTGCCTTTCTTCACGACGTCCCCTCTCCCCCCCTTGGCGCGGCCCCTACGAGAGGCCAATGCAGCTTCTATGAAGAAGTCGAGCTGCGACGCCGGGGCATGCCCATAGCAAAGCTCGTAGGGCCGCTATTCTGAGCCACTGTCGAAAAACGACATTTTATTTGGGCTCTGCCAAATGGCGCGTCGCTGATAACCGACGATTAAAAGAAATTCCATGGTGGAGATTTCACAGATTTAATTCAAGTTTCTTCGCTGTGCACAGCGCAGTTCGCAGACGACGACTGCCACGTCACGAAACGGGGCGGAATTGCTCTGAAGAACAGAGGAAATATCGCAGCGGTAAAATATTGCAGTCGAGGGGAGTGCCGTTTGTTACTTATTAAGTATGGAAATCTAGGTTATCGGCTGCTCGCCGATAACCTAGATACTTTGTTGCGCTACTGCAGGCACACCCGCTTGTGATTTTAATCACATTACATGAAGTGCAATTTTTTTCAACGTTCGTAACGAATATAAATGTACTCACAAGGTGAATACCTTTCTTTTGAGCTCTTGATCGACCCCATCCGCAACCGCATCAGCTTCGTTTGCAGTCGCGACTGCAAGCTAAGTCGATGCGGTTCAAGATAGGGTCGACTAATTCATTGCAGCTGAGGGGTTTTCGTGCGGTTTAGCGCAAGAAACTTACGGGATATATTCGTATCAATATTATGAATATATCCCGTAAGTTTCAGGGCATGCCGTCGAGTACGCTCGAAACGGTCACATCTTGACAAGAGGATAAATCTAAACCCAAAACGCCTCTTGTCAAGATGCGACTGTTTGAAGCATACTTAACGGCAGGCCCTGCAACGTCCGGGATATATTCATAATATTGTTATCAATATATCTGCCAGGTTTCGTGAGTTAGAGTGCACGACAACTCCAATTCTGCAAGGCAGTTTTGGGTTTGGGTAAATCAAAACCCAAAAACGCCTCATGCCAATATGCGACTGTTTGAAGTATGCTCCAAGGTATGACCTGAAACTTCCAGGATATATTCATAATATCGTTATGAATATATCTGCCAGGTTTCGTGAGTTGGAGTGCACGACAACTCCAATTCTGCAAGGCAGTTTTGGGTTTGGGTAAATCAAAACCCAAACCCAAAACGCCGCATGCCAATATGCGACTGTTTGAAGTATGCTCCAAGGTATGACCTGAAACTGACGGGATATATTCATAATATTGTTATGAATATATCTGCCAGGTTTCGTGAGTTGGGGTGCACGACAACTCCAATTCTGCAAGGCAGTTTTGGGTAAATCAAAACCCGAACCCAAAACGCCTCATGCCAATATGCGACTGTTTGAAGCATGCTTCAAGGTATGACCTGAAACTTACGGGATATATTCATAATATTAATACGAATATATCCCGTAAGTTTCTTGCGCTCGAACGCACGAAAACCCCTCGGCTGCCGTGAATTAGTCGACCCTATCTTGAACCGCATCGGCTTAGCTTGCAGTGGCGACTGCAAACGAAGATGATGCGGTTGCGGATGGGGTCGATCAAGAGCTCAAAAGAAAGTTATTCGCCTTGTGAATACATTTATATTCGTTACGAACGTTTAAAAAAATTGCACTTCATGTAATGTGATTAAAATCACAAGCGGGTGTGCCTGCAGTAGCGCAACAAAGTTGGGGCGGGCAGCCGATAACCTAGATTTCCATACTTAATAACTTACGAACGGCACTGCTGACTATGACGTTCAGCGTTTGCGACTGCGAGAGGTGAATCTTTGAAACGCGAAGCAAATCTTTCGTCCCCAAAATGACAAAGTGACCTGATCCAACCATTGCAGAAATTCAGGGAACTCGTGTTTGTGAAACCATGACGAAGTCCCTCGACACCACGATTAACTCGGCATCGTGACTAGGCAAGATCTGACGTTCCTATCCTCCTCGCCCTGAATTTCGCCAAAGTTCCGCCCCTGCATCTGCCGTCAATCTTACGCAGATCTTATAAATCGTACAGCCCGTCTTGCCATTTCAAATTTCGCCAAAGTTCCGGGTGCCATTACCATGTACGTTTTTTGAGAGTCGCTCAGAATTGGGTGTGTGAATCCAGTAACCGCGGACCTGGAGTCGTTAATGGCGTACTCCACCGGGGTGCACCATAAACCCCAGTCTGTCTGGTTTGCGTCAACGTAGGCGCGCAACATGCGCTCCACCGTGTGGTTTGTGTGCTCCGCTTGGCCGTCCCCTTGTGGATGGTACGGCGTAGTGGAGGCCACCTGCACCCCCATAAGGCGATGCAACTCCATATGAAAGGCGTCACGGAAGCGAGAGTCCCTGTCACAAACGGTCTTCATAGGAGCACCGTGCAGTCGCCAAACATGGTTGAAGTACATTCGTGCCACTTGCTCAGCAGAACTGTCGGAGTACAGCATGGGGACCACGTGCACCATCTTGGACAACTTGTCCGTGAACGTGGCGAAGGCGTCGTAGCCCCGCTCCGTGCGCGGCAGTCCTGTGACGAAGTCAATGCTCACCACTTGCCACAGCCTGACCGGGACCTGGAGGGGGTTCAGCTGGCCATCCGGATAGCTGTTCCTCGGGCGGGTCTGTTGGCATATCAAGCACGAGCGGGTCCAGTCGGTGACGTCTTTGTTCATGCGGGGCCACCAGAACCGCCGCACTATCCGAGCAAAAGTCTTATCTCGCCCGGTGTGTCCCGCCGCGAGAGACTCGTGCGCTTCACGCATGACTATCTCTCGAAGGGGAGAGTCGGACGACAACACCAGCTGGTAGCGTCCCTCCGCGATACGCCAGATCATGTCGTCAACCATGCGGAAGGTGTCCGTGCGCTGGTGCGGGGCGGCTAAAAGCGTCTTCCTTTAACATCGTGAGGTAAGGGCTACGTTCGTACTCCGCGCGTAGTGCTTTTACGAACTGGCATGCCTTCAGTGGTCCTTTGGCTGTGCGCGCCTTGGCCGCTGGCCCCGTCGTAACCATAGGCTCGCTTGCACCTTGAGCTGCGGGCGCACGGGCACTCTTCGCTCGAGGCCGAGTCCGGCTGGCCGCTGGCGCCCACACCAGCAGCACGGGCCACCGCAGCGCTGGTCGGCCTCCATCTGGTGACTCAAACAAGCATGTAGGGTGACCCTTGGCATCCTTGAGGTCGAACACCTTGACCACGTGCAGGCCGTACTTGGGCTGGATAAGGGTGCGCCAGGACGCGTCATAGTCCGGCAGTAGGAACATCGCCGACGTGTTCTCTGGGTCGGCGCGCCACTCCGCCATGAAGTGGCGTAGGATCCTCTCAATGAGGTTGCTATCCTTGGTGTAGGGGGGGTTGCACCAGACGTGCTTTCCCCGCCATTGCTGCTTGATGCACTCCGTCCAATAGGTGTCCACTTGGCGGTTGACGCCCATGGAGTCACAACACGCGTCCACGTCGAACGGGCCGTACTGCGCTGAGATCTCTTCGAACTTCTCTTTACCAGTTTCCAGTCCTGCCGGTCTACCACGTTATCGTAGTGGGAGCTTGACGCGGGAGGGGAACTTTGTTTGCTGGGAGGGGAAGGACTAAGGGGAGTTGAGGGGGTTGGAGAGGGGGCTTGCTCCGGTCGCGAGCGAGAGCGAGTAGTGACGCCAGCAAGGGTGGCTTCATGCAAGGCGCGCTCCACGGTGTGCAACGTCTCAGCTGCGTCTTCCCACAGGTCGGGGGTTTCCACCCAGGTGAGCCCATTCAGATGAGTGAGCTCCCCAACGACCAACGTGCTGGAACAGTCACACCGCTCGCTTTGTGACTCTTCCTATTGTAGTGTGTATGACTGTCACCCGAACCCGAACCCTAACTGTTTATGCCCGTTATATCGGGTTAACTTATCAACTTTATTACATTCTGAGAAAACCTATCACTGAGTGTATATATCCCGAGTCCTAGGGGTATATCCAACAGGTTTGGCCCCACGCACTCTTTATTTAGACACTGCGTAGTTTGGCCATGTCAGGCTAAACACCGACGCTTGAGATGGAGTGAGGGGCTCCTCTAGAGGCGCGGCGGAGCGGTATGGCCTAGTTACGCGACTAGTTGATTGGACTTACGGAGAGCTCGGGCTCGTGGCTGCTTGATTTTCCCGTACTACGCGTTGGTAGACGTTGGAATTTTGGTCGGATCCGACACCAAGTTCCTTGGCCGCGTTGTTAGATCCACATGCACGTTTGGGGAATCTTTTACGCCGCAGCTTTCCTTCTTTTCCTCGACAACCGCCTCACGACTTTTGGCCGCCGCTCCTTCCGCACCTCGCCACATTTGCCCTCACTTCGTCTCTATAGTCTTCTACATCATGGTTGCGACTAGATTGACCTCAAGTATGGCGTCACGCCGACGCTCACTAGCTACAATTTTCGACTCCGCTGCCGCACGTAATTCCGTCACGCCGGCTACGCCGGCGCCCGCTGGTGCTCCAGCTGCGAACTCCGCCCAAGCCGTATTCTTGGCGGGTGTTCGCTCGCTCACGCGTGAGCGCTTCGACGAGAGCGTGGCGAAGCACGTCATCCGGAAATGCTTTCCCGACAAGCATGACCGATTTACGGGTACGGAGTCGAACGCTCAGGTGCTCCTCTCCAAGCTGGTGCCTGCTCTCCAGGAGGCATTCGAGGCCGAGGACGCGCTGTTTGCCCCTATGTTCGACTTGGAGGACTCCACGTTGGCCGTGCGGCCCGAGGCCAACAAGCTCCTCTTCTCAACTCTCGAGCTCATCGTGTCTCCCGCCTCTCCAGCGGGTGACTGGCTCGAGGCGTCTGCGACTTTGCACCCTCTGGACGGCAAGCGGGCCCTGCTGGAGCTCGCACGGCGTCTGCTGGACTCCGGTGCACCCTTCCAGGGGACATCGGACCTTCTTGGCGTCCGTTTTAAGGCCCACACCGACCCGTCCGAGTCCATCACGGACTTCAACGCGGCCTTACGGTCCGCCAAGAGGCGCAACACCCTCGACGATGACGAGGTGAAGGAGCTCTTCCTCGCGGCGCTGGACCCTGGATTCTACGCGCCGGTGGTGTCTCGGCTCTTCACGCACCAGCAGCGGGCGGCCGTGGACCTTCTTACCATTCAACAATGGGTCCTCGAGTGCTACGCCCGACACGTGGCAGCCGGTACGCACACTGCCTCGTTCGCCCTGTCCGCGGCGGCCGTGGCCACTGACGGCGACACCTCGCAGCTGTCCGACCTCACGGCCATCATCCTCGACGTGAAGCGGCAGCTGAAGGTCCTCACGGACAAGGTCAACGGGCGGGGTTTTACCCCGCGGGCGGACAAGAACAAGATCGGCAACGGGGGAGGCGGCTCCGGTGTTCGTTTTGCAGCAGGTGACCTCCCGACGGGGGGGAACTGGCCGCAGTCGCAGGTGAGGAAACGCGTTGCTTTCCACAAAGGGAGCGGTGACTTCATCCCGTTCTGCCAAAACTCGACGTGCAAGAAAGAGGAGTCGCGGCACTGGCACCGTGACTGCCCGAACGGCGGCAAGCATGGAGCTGGGGGAAGCTTCCACAGCTTCTCCCTCGGTGACGTCGAGAACGACTTGCTGGCGGAGCAGTTTCAGGCCGCCATGGACGAGCACGACGGCGCGCGGTTCGATGCGCTTTGCCTTCTGGCGGGAGGCAAGCCGGAGATGCTCGACGGCGCTTCGGCGTATTCATTCGGGATCGAGCCGGAGCGGGAAGACGGTGCGTTGCAGGAATTCCTGCCCTACTGCCAGCCTGCCACCCACATGGGCGGCTTCACGGTCGGTGGTGTCGAGAGCGGGATCTCGGCTGCCGCTTGCACGCATGTCCGGGAGGACCCACCGCCGGCTCCACCGCCGGCGGCAATCGAGCATGTTTACCCGGGCGAGTCGGAGGCGTCCGACACCGGTGACATGATGCCGGTGGACCCCATGCACGCGCACGAGCCCGACCTCTGCTTTGCGGACAAGATCGCGCGGATGGGGGGACTCTCGATCACGGCTGCGGGCAAGGACTTCGCGATGCGGTACATGCACGCCGAGTCGGAGGCCGACTCTTGCGACGGCGACGTGGACGACTCTGCAACTGGGTGTGACTCTATTGACGGTGAGGATGCGGTCCCGCGCCCTACGGCATCTCGTCCGGGATGCGGTGCACCGCCTTGGGGGTTTGCCCGCTCTTCGGCGATTGCGGTAATGCTTTGTGCGTTCTTTTGTGTGTGCGCCACCGCGGCACCACTCACAGCTGCCGCCCCTGGCGAGGCATGCGCACCGGACCACACCGGCCTGGAGGTCGGTGGTGCTGCTGAGACAACCGGCAACGAGCCTGCATTCACTTTTGCGGCGCCGGCTGCTATTCCGCCGCATCGGCAGACGCGGTATCGGGAGCTGCGACAGGGATTCCACACTCTCCGCAATGTCCCGCGACCGCCATGGCTATATAATCCCGACCCTGATTATGTTCCACAGTCACCACCTTACCCGCCACCGCCGTACTCGTCCGATGACGAGGAGCAGAGCTCTGGAGACCATGCGGCTGTGCGCGACGATCGACAAAATTCAGATTCCTTTTCTGGCTCTTCGAATGATTCAATCACGGCATCGACAACTTCACTTCACGGCAGCATGACTGTGCTGCGGGCTGGCACAGCAGTGCCACCGCCAACTAGTGGCTAGCAAGTTAATCATGCCGCTCCTGCACAGTGAGATTGAACGTAGCTGTATGTGCAGAGGGGTCCGATCACGGACCGGTTTCAGATTTACAACTCTTGACTGGGGACCGCCCTGCCAGAAAGGACAGGCCTTCCCTTAGAGCCCAATTTCCACCGCTGTAGATGGTGTTTGTTCACAGGTTTCGCCTTCGGCTAGCCAGTCACCACACTAGGTGGTGTGCTGGAACAGTCACACCGCTCGCTTTGTGACTCTTCCTATAGTAGTGTGTATGACTGTCACCCGAACCCGAACCCTAACTGTTTATGCCCGTTATATCGGGTTAACTTATCAACTTTATTACATTCTGAGAAAACCTATCACTGAGTGTATATATCCCGAGTCCTAGGGGTATATCCAACACAACGGAGGGCTGACCGGAGGTACAGACTCGTCTTCAGAGTCGGAGTAATCAAACGTGGTGTCGAGCACCGAGATGGGGTCTTCAAGGATCTTGACTTTAAACGACGATCGCTCTTAATTGGAAGATGCGCTCTGAATTGGAAGATTTTTTGAAGGTCGTTGTTTTGATGTTTTTTACATTATTTTAAACATATCATGCCCAAAAAATAGGGTGGTTATAATTTTGGAAGTTTTTCTCATCGTACGAGGCGGGGTTTTCAGAATTCTTACGCGTGACTCTTAGGCATATTGAGGAGTGTTCCAAAAATCCACACATGGTATTAGATGCGGGACTTTAGGTTCAGGGTTATTATTATGGGCTCTGATAGCCCCTAGCCTGACCCGTCTCTGATCGGAACCGTGACTCCGCTAGTAGCTAGGATGACAGTACAGTAATACTGTACTGTCAGTCATTACTTCGTATTATCCGGGTTTCCGAGATGCATGATAAAAGCACTCGGCCGGACTGTTTATGGGAGCTTAGCCAGTTTGTTTTACCGAGCGGAACACCTGTTCTCGCAGGTTATGCGCGTCACCACTTCCCTAGTAATTCTGATGGCACAGCGCCTAGCTGTTGCCATGTTTGGCTAAGTTTTGACACAGAGATGGGGTGGGCGCCCCTTTAGGCAGTAGTTCGTCTTTTCGCGGTATGGCCTATCCTTGAAGTGGAGATCAGTTTTGGAACATTCTTCGGCAGCAGTATCGTCGCTCGCTATGGCTTCTTTTTACGTTTCACCTGGCCGGTGGAGAGGGCATTCCGCGTATTGTGGGTCGCAACCACTTTTAGCCAATCGGCTCATGACCTGTTTGATGTTGGTTTTAACGCTGAGACTTCTGCATGGATTGGCCGCTGCAACTATTGATCTAACTGCTGCCGCCACGCTAGCCCACGCTCCCCATCTCACCGTCATTTTTGAAATGGAAACACCGCAGAGGCCATGTACGCGCGCTAGAGCGCGCAAATTAGCAACTATTTTCGATGATGTTGGGGCATTAAATTCGGCTACCCCCACGACGCCGCATTTGGCTTCGGCTGACGAGTCGGCTGCGGCTGCGACGCTCGTGCAGCGATTACGGAAAGATTCGTTCGATGTTCAGTATAAAAACTAATTTAATTATAATTATATATAATTATGGCTGAACAAGCGGGACAAATTTTTGCTTCAAACTTAGGAAATAAACCATTAGGAAAAGTCGATGTTAAATTACCAAATATGATGTTAACTTCAGGCTTTCGAAGTTCTTCGATGATGATTGTTCCATGTAAAACAATACAAGATTTGCGACCACCGGCAAGAGTTTCTAATGTGGACCCTATGTCAGGTTTCAAATCGTATACATTAGAACACGGTGATAAAATTACAAAACAAAATGCTATGTTTTCATTTCCCAATATTCATCCATTAAACAATAAACTGGCACCTTTGGCTCCGACATTCTTTGTGAAATAAAATTAAATTATAGGATATAGTATATAATGTCTTCATTCGGAAATGATTTTGTTTTAGATAAGAATATCAAAGTTAATGACGGTGTGTTTATTGGTGCTAAAGATAAAACAACAAGAACAACCTTTCAAATAATTGGAGCTGATATAAATATGAATATTGATGGAAGTCAAAGTGGTAACCCGGGTGTTACAAGTTTGAATATGGCTGCAAAAGAAAATAAAATGAAAGTTAGATTTGGAGGTTTGCCTATTGTAGAAACAAATAATGTTCCTCCGGTTGAAGAAATTACACAAGTAAATGGATTATATGTATTCAAAGCGAATCCAACTGATAAATTTGGAACTGTATACATGAAACTTGCTCAACCGTAAATTTAAAACTTGTGTTATGATATATAATGTCTTCATTTGGAAATAATGTAGTTGCAAGTACATTTAATGGTAAACAAACTCCATCTACAAATATTCCTGACCCTTTAACAATTAATCAAATAAATGTAAATCAAATAGGTGATAATTCAAACCCTTGTCAAACAATTCATATGGCTTCAGATTTTTTATATCAAAATGATATTGATTTTATTGATAATTCTGATGTAAATAATCAAAGAGAATTCATGAAATTACAAACTGATGGTGATTTAAATTTGGTTAATAATATCAATTTTTATGATTTCATTTTGAACAATCCTGCAAGTAAATCAAAATTTTCTATAGGTTTGGATGAACTTGATAGTTCTTTTGAAATTAAATCTTTAGACCCTGTTCCTCAAACAAGATTGAAAATAGGAGACAATGGTATAAATGAATGGTCATTTATGCAAACCACATTGAATGTAGAACCACTTGGAGCAGGTGTGCTCCTTAATGATGGTCCTTTGATTTTAAACACCGGTGATATCACTTTGAATTCTGGAAAATTTATTGGTGACGGTTCTTTGCTTCAAAACTTGCCTTCCGGGGCTAACCAAAATTTACAATCTGTTACCGACCAAGGAAGTACAACTACAACGAATGATATTTCTTTTACCGGAACTGGAAAATTTACGATAAATCAAGATGAAATTGATGGTGCTTTAATTAGGATTAGAGGCGGTACTCAAGATGCTAAAATTCGTATTGGTGAAACAACATATGATGACGGATATATAAATGCACAACGTGCAATATTAATAGGCAGAAATGCTGGTTCATTCGGTTGTGGAATTGATGTTTTGGCTTTAGGTTCAGGTAGTGGATATGACCAAGCTGGGAATTATTCGGTAAATTTAGGAGATGATTCCGGACAAAGTAACGCCGGTGTGGAATCTGTTTCTGTAGGAAGATTTGCAGGCGAAGTTTTTAGTGGTCTAAATTCAGTGTCATTAGGTTCATATGCTAATAAGAATACCGGAGGAACTTCGTCTGTCAACAATACTATTTGTATAAATGCAACCGGTGTTGAATTAAATTCTGTAAATCCAAGTTCATTTACGGTAAAACCTATAAGACCAAGTCCTGATGTGACATTAGAAAATTTACAATTGTATTATGATTCAGTTTCCGGTGAAATAAAATCTGGTGCTATTAATAATGGAAGTATTGGTTCATTAAGTCAAGTTTTGGCTGTCGGTAATTCTGGAAATAACATTAATTTAAGCGGAGATTTGGATTGTAGTGCTATACGACTTGTAAGTAGCATAGACTGGGCATATACAACGCCAACATCATCATTGACGACCTTAGGAATTCCTTTGACAGGTTTGACAAATGCATATACGGCAACATTACCCACAAGTCCGGTTCCTCATACAGGTGATGTATTTACTTTTAAAAATAATACCGGAGCTACAATAAATGCTGGAGATATTGTTCAATTTTCTGATGATTTTTCAGATGTAAATGGTGTAAAAATATATGCAGCTTCGGCAAGTCAATCTAATCAAAATTGTATGCCTATTGGAGTTTGTGTTCAAAATTCAACAACCGGAAATTCTTGTTTCGTTTGTACAAAAGGATTCACAACTTGTAAAGCTATTGATGGAAGTTATGTCAAAGGTCAAATGTTGGGTTGTGCACCGGGAGGGTCAGTCAATTCTTCACAAATCACTACAAATAATGTTGGAATTATCGGTGTATGTATGGAAAGTAAAGTTGTAACAATCTCGGGTTCAGGATTATTGGTTTGGATTAAACCTGATTTTAAATTGTGATTTAATATATATATATATCAGATGTCTTCTTTTGGAAATGATATTGTTTGTAAAAATATACAATGTGATACGGTTAATGGAAATGCTCCTACCGGGGGGTCTACTAAGTGGCAAAACCTACCCGGTGGTAATGATATAGAAAGGACAGTTGGTAACGTATACGTAAACAATCTATACGGCAGAGACGTTTTGAATACTTCAATTATAAACTTCCGATATTTGAAAAATGTTTTAAATAGTGGAACTGCACAAATTGAACTAAAGGATGGAACTGATAATAGTCTTATAATTGTTACAGGCAGTGAACTGCAAGTAAATACAACTTCCGGTTTGTTAGTAAATGGAAATGCAAGAGTCAATGGAGAAATAAACAATACTACAAATAACAAAACTAACATTGATTTATTTGGAACAAAAGTATCAGGTAATAGTTTCATAAGTTTAAATACCTCAGGTGTAGATTTATCGAGTGTTTCAACGATATATTTTATAAATTTTCAAACGAAACCTGATTCAGCTGTACCTAAATTTTTTAGTATCAATATGAAAGGTGATATAATAGGATGTAATGATATAGAATGCAATAACATTATAATTAATGCACAATTAAGTTCCAAGACAAATTTAGAATTACAAGGGCCAAAATCTGCTAATTCAACATTTATAGATTTGAATACATCACTGGTTGATGAAGCAGCAGTTGATTCAGTGTATGCTTTGCAGTTTCGAAAACGACCTGATATACCATCAAATGAATTTTTTAGAATTAATATGTTAGGTGATATCCGAGGTGCTAATTTAATAAAAGCTGATATTGTTCAAACTCCTGTCGCGGATATAAATATTTTGAAAGTAAATAAAGAATTGAATTATGAAGAAATTTCAAGAGTAACTACGCTTTCAGCACCCGGAAATGAAAATATACGAACCATTCAATTTCCTAATGATATTTTTATTATTTACTTGGATTTTGCTACTATAGCTACTGATGGTACAGACGATATCAAGTTCAAGATAACACACGCCGATACTTCAATTCAACCAAAGATTGGTACGGAATATCTTTTGAGATGTTCAAGGATAACGGTCAATACCACAAAAGCAAAAAGATTTACATTAAATTCAAGTGTAAATTATATTGAAGCTGATGACGAAGTTGAGTTAAGAATAACGGACATTTCCGGTGAACAATTTGCAAATAACACTTTACGTTTTGTATTGGAATTGATACGTATACCGTATATTTAGTAATAAATTTCTTCGGTTTTTTCAGGGAGACAAAAAACCTCAAAAAAATTAAATCCACTTAAAGAGTGTAACTCAATAGTGTAAACAATCAACCATGAATACTACATTCAATCATCTTCCTCTTGAACTTCAAGAATTGATTTGCAATAAAAAACATCAATTTGAAATGAAAGATGTTTTTGATGAACTTATGATTATAAAAAGATTTTACGAGCATTATCACTATATCAAAAATGCTTGTGAAGAACTTGATGTTTTTGCACCAAATAAAACTTGTAGAATATATGAAAGTTGTAAATTTTCCGTTAGGTCCGTATGTGAAAATGCTGATTATACATTAATGATTGAGTTTCTTGAGAATGAAGGTATTGATGATGGTATATATAATTTATTATTTGATATTAATGAATTAGAAGTCAAATTAGATATTGAAATCAATTCAATTAAATTTGATGATATTGTTGATACAATGATGAATACTATAATAGTGTATCGTTTTGAAGACATGGAAAGTGAAGATGATGAAGAAGATAGTGATGAAGAAAGTAATGATGACGAAAGTGATGATGAATAAATGATTTAAGAACAATTAACATGTATCTTATTGAAACATTAATTAATTTACTTTTTATTTACTTTCAATTTTATCTTTATCTTTTTATTGTAGATTTTTTATTTATTTTTTATTGTAGATTTTTTATTTATTTTTTATCGTACTCACATTTAATCACGTAATTTATTCCCTATTTATTACGTAATTATTTCTTTAGGGTTTTCTCTTGTATTTATTAATCATTTATTATCGTCTTTAGGGTTTTGGGGGGGCGTTATAATCGGTAGTATACTACTTATATATGTAATAATATACATCTTTTATATAATTTATTTAAGAACTTATTTAAATTTATTTTAGAACTTATTTAAATCTTATTTTGTTACACATTTATTTACGTAATTTATTTATCATTTATTACGTAATTATTTATTGTATATTTATTGTATATTTCCTTGTCATTTTACTTGTCATTTTTCTTGTCATTTACTTGTCATTTTTCTTGTCATTTTCCCTTGTCATTTCCTTGTCATTTTTCTTGTCATTTTCCCTTGTCATTTTCTTGTGTGACTTATGACATATATGACATAGGGTTATGACATATGTCATAGGGTTTTCATAGGGTTTTTATAGTGATAAAAAAACGTACCCTATAGTCGGACACTTACTACTTCCAGGTTTAATATTAATTTTAGAAAGTAGTTTTGTTAATATATTTCTTTTTAATAAAATATTTCTTAATACTCTATCTTCATTCATATCATTTGGTGCAGACTTGTCTATATTTCCTACGTTTTTCGTTTCATTATAATTATTTACAATAGTATCTAATTTATTAATCCAATTGACGGTATCTTTACTTTTAAAATAAAGTTCTAATTTATATTTTAATGTTCTGTTAAATCTCTCAATCATACCCATTGTACTATGGTCTTCGGGTTCGTTCAAATAATGTTCAATATTGTTATCTTCCAAAAGTTTCTTTATGGCTTTATTTATAAATCACTACCGTTGTCCGTTGTTAATACATTCATTTTGGAATCCTTAATCAATTTTCTCATTGCGGGAATGACACCTTCCGCAGATTCTATGTTTTTATTATTTTTATCTTTTATAGTTTTTGATTTTAACCCATAAGCATATCCTTTTCTCGTATTTATATATCACAGCAAAACCACTATTTTGTTTTTTCAATTTTGGGATAAAAGCCAAATCTGCCTGAATATAAGTTTTGTTTGGATCTTTACCATAAATTGGAAACAATTCTTTTTTATTTATTTTCTTTTTTTGAGAAAAAGTTTCATTAACTTCAGTCTTTTCGACCGCCTCTTTTACTTGTTTCTGTGTAACTTTATAACCTTTTGCTTTTAATTTTGATGTGAATGAACTTATATTTGATAAGCCTATTTCCGGGTCTAAATATAAATCTTGTATTTGTTTCTCGGTGATTGATTTACTCATTTATTTCTTTATTATATATCATCAGTGAATAAAAATATTTTTTCATTTGTAATATTATTTTTATCTAAAAGCATTTGATCAATTTTATATGAAATACCATACATTTTATTCATTATATAAAATCCAGGAATTCTAATAATAGATTGTATTTTTGTATTCATTGTGTTCTCTTTTGTAATTTCCAAATCCTCTCCGGTGTTTCTATCATATAAATCACTATCAGCATTATCTATTTGACATTTAAATAAATTTGAATAATTATTATTTTGATTTACTTTGATCGAGCTATTAAAAAGTTCTTTCAAGTTTGAAAGTTTGAAAGTATTTTTTGAAAAATATTTTATTTGATTTTCATAAATATGATTGACAATTTTATCCTCTATAGCTAATATAATATTTTCCATATCTTCAACTAAATTAAACGAAATATTATACCGGTCACTACCTTCAAAGTTGTTAACTCCAAATGGACAATGCATTTTCGGTGTTTCTAAGTATAACGGCTTTTGATCATATTGAATACTTATGAACTTATATGGTTTAGATTTACTTTTTATTTTTGTAAAATCAACATTTTCAATACTCAATTTTTCAATATCAAAATTCTTATATTTAACTACCGAAATCATTTTATTAAATTAAGTTATAATATTTATTTTTTAAGTTAGTTTATGTTTTTTTCAAATAAATTTATTATATTATATTATATTATATTATTATGGTGAGAGCAAATCAACCACAACCGCAACGAAGACGAAATAATAAAATTTATTGTGGGTACAAAGACCCTGCCCCCTTAGGTCGTCCGTTTGGAAATAAAGTACAATGTAAGGCTATTGGTCAATTACGACGTTTCGGGAGGATTTTAAGAGCACCTCATCCTGCGGATAGACAACAAAATAGGCGAAATAGATAATTAAAAAAACTATAGGAATTAAAAGTTAAAAATCAAATATATTATTACTAGTTTTATTTTATTGTTGCAATTATAATAATTTTTTCTAATTTATCATATTTATATTTATTCCACCGGAAACTCTCACCGGACCGGATAAATTCACCGGAAGCTCACCGGACCGGATAAATTCACCGGAAGCTCAGGCTCACCGGACAGGATAAATTCACCGGAAGCTCACCGGACGCTCACCGGACAGGATAAATTCACCGGAAGCTCACCGGAATTAACACGTCATCCTAGGGTTTGGATGGTAGTAGTATGGTGTAGGGTTTGGGGATAGCATTTTACCCCAACCCTAGGGCTGCGCCCTAGGGTTTTTGTGGTGGGGGAAAATTCTGTCCGTAAACGCTACATCATACTACTTCTGTCCGTATACGCTACATCATACTACTTGTGTTTTAATCTCCGTGACGCAATTCATAGCACTCTTAACATACAAAAAGGTTCTCTCTGTGTTCCAAACATGCCGTGTCTTCACACCCACAAGCAACAACCATACATTTTCCATTAATCCAATCCTCACAACAATAGCACTACCAATATTCCCAAGGGACAGTTTGGATGAAAAAACACCTTGCTTCCTCCTCTACCATTGCTGCCGCCGAAATGTAATCAAATTCAAAAATTATCAAATGTATTGATGCCCTAAGCCGCCAGCTTGTCATCAAACTACTGGACACCTCTACGAAATTACAGAATGCCCTGCGCAATCGATGATGACAACTCAAATGCTTTTTGAAGTGCCGAACCTTCTCCGAAAAATATCCAAAGTTGATAACCTTTCGGAGGGCGGTTAGCTTGAAATCAGTGGACAATTTGGAATATTTACTGTTTGAGCTTAAACTACATCTAACTCATATAAACTGATTTTTCACCCTCAGATAACTAATGGTTAACTTCATTTCAACATACCCCAATCTCTTATCACCCCAATTCTTGCAATGGTCCTATTTGATTATGCTAAATAAACAATTGGGAGCATACTGGTATATACCACCAACCTAGAGTCTTTCTGAGTTTGGTGGGTTATAATATTTTACACGTTTCAGAGGGAAAAACAAAATTCATTTTGTTGAAATCCGCTTTTAATGGGAAAGTTTATGTGCCCCAATTTGGGATGGGTCTGACTGGTAATCTCATAACGGTCAGACAGCTGAACGGTTTGCCAAATTGAATTTCCATTCCATTTAAATTTGAACCTCACACAAACGAAAAATGAAATTCTCACGAATTGAGAGAATTAAGGTAACCAAAAACTTGTCCTTAAAACCTTCTATCACAGATATATCAATCCACCAAAGAGGAAATATTAAGAATAATTGGAACATGAAGAGGAGTGTCCTAACACAATAGACCTACAGCATTCTTTGAAAGGTTGCTAAGTGTTACAGGTTCCAATAGGAAGATTGCTGAAAGATAAGTGATATATGCATCACCTTTCATCATCGATAGCACGGCCCTGTGATTGTAGCTAAGAAACAAACCTCCTGATTGTTTCCAATACATACCTTGGTTAAATCTGGAAACTTAGCAACTAAATAGAATCTTCAGAAAGTTTTTTAACTCAACTCAGTGTAACAGGATATATACATGCATAGTGATAAGGTAGGTGGGTTGATAACTCAAATGGACGCCACAGTTGCAAAATTATGCAAAGGCAGATGAGCAGGGAATAGTTGGATTTTTGGAGAGTATTGTCATCACCTCGCCAGTTCTGCTGCCTAAAGAGACGTTGGCTCTAGGACCACAAGATGGTAGAACTGGGGACTTGCACTGAGGTCTTCGGTCGCACAGAGCGTTAAGAAGATATTGTGCTTGCAAAGAGGTTACAGGAGAGTCAAAGTGCACACCGTCGGGAGAATGCTTCGCTGCTATGTTATTATGCGTAAGTTCATACATACTAACATACCTTGTGCCTTTAACGCAACGTGCTACGTGCTTTTGCACTTCGCGAATATACCGTTGCATACCTTGCGAGTTGCAGACACGACAAATGTCACTAACACACTTGGTTGTGTTCACGTAATGAAGACCCAGCAAGAACAGATTCCCAGGTGTTGGCTTGAGTGCAGCTCGTGTTTGGCGCACGTTTTCAAGGAGGGACCTCTCATATTGGGGCAACCCGCGAAAAGCGATTCCCATGTCCCAGATCGCGTTACTAACGACAACATCCGTAAAAGACTTGAAGGTAACTATGCCTGCTGCCCCGTGCTTTTTGAAGAATGAGGTACTATGAAAGTTAAAAATTTCAAAAGTTGCGGCAACCTCAGGGATAGTGTACACATAGTGCTTAGGAATCAAAACAGAACCTCGCCGAGCACTTCGAACAAGCCTTAGATGCTTCGAGAACGGTAGCAGGTTCCTAAGCTGCCCGCTGCCTGTTTGGGGCGGAACTGTGGGCTCTATAATGCGGACAACTTCATGTAAAATATTGCGCAGTATCGAATCACCAAATAGAGCAACTGCCTTGCCTTTCAGACAACTTTTTAAAGACCTCGTTGTAAAACGTAAAAAGTCACAGTTTATAGGTTGCCACCACGGACGTTCACTGTCTACAACGTCTTCGACAAGAAGGCTGGGCACTGTTACCTTATCCAAACAGCACTGTTCGAGCGCAGTAGTTCCCTGTACATAAGTTGTTACCAAGCACCAAAGCAGTAATCGAAGCTGTACCTTAAATCTAGTGACGAATCCTCCACGTAGGTACCTCATGTTATTTCCACCGAAATTCGCCGCGCACTTTTAGTTGACTCCTCGCATGCACATAGGGTGCAGACGTGTATGCTGCTCCTGTTACCCGGCATTTCAGCGAGGAAATGCACGCTGTACTTTACTCTATAGTAATAGTTTGGCTATCATTGGCTATGATTGACTAACTTTGGCTATCCGTTTTGAGATTATGACAGCCCTGTCATCGGGGGTCTGTGGGGGTGTCTAGGGGTCACACAAATCAAAATTTGCCGATTTATTCGACGATGGGGGGGCCCCTACGGCGACCCCCCCCCCCACCAAAGCACATAAGGTTAAGGGTTTAGGTTTTGAGGCATTACGTGAGAATTACGGAAATGTCATCATCGTATGTTATTTCGGTCAAATGCGTATTTCGTAATGAAATAAGGTAATGGGTATTGGGTAATTGGCATTAAAAAAAAGCATTTTCAGATAATAAAAAATAAATATACATAATACTTTTCTTCCTTTGATATACTTTTATAAACAACCCATTACCCACTACCCCTTTTATATAGATAAATAAATATATAAAGTACTAGTATACTACCGATTATAGCCCACCACCAAATAACTAAATTATAAATACAAGACTACTAGTGTACCGATTATAGCCTACCCCCAAAACCCTAAAGACGATAATAAATGATTAATAATACAAGAGAAAACCCTAAATAAATAATTACGTAATAAATAGGGAATAAATTATGTGATTAAATGTGAGTACGATAAAAAATAAATAAAAAATCTACAATAAAAAATAAATAAATAAATCTACAATAAAAAGATAAAGATGAAATTGAAAGTAAATAAAAAGTAAATTAATTAATGTTTCAATAAGATATATGTTAATTGTTCTTAAATCATTTCACCATTTTTAAAGATATGATATTTACCCATTCAACATATGCCGAATATTCTTTTTCATCTTCATTTTCAATATTTAAATCATAGAATTGTTTAGTTTTAATATGTGTAGGGGAGTCCTTGTGTTTAGAATCCAAATAATGTCTATGATACCCTTTTTCATTTATTACATTATTTATGTCTTCATAACCTTTCTTTGTAATTTTTGTTAATATTTTTGTAAATGAGGTATCCATCCAAAAATCACAACAACCTGACGAAATTTTTTCGGGGTCAACTTTAACAATCCTTGGTTTGACATATATCAATTCACAAAGAATGTTTTGAGATTCTTCTTCATGCCTTTAGTAGTATGATGTAGCGTTTACGGACAGAATTTTCCCCCACCACAAAAACCCTAGGGCTGCGCCCTAGGGTCGGGGTAAAATCCAATCCCCAAACCCTACAACATTCTACTATCCTCCAAACCCTAGGATGACGTGTCAATTTTCCGGTGAGCTTCCGGTGAATTTATCCGGTTCGGTGAGAGTTTCCGGTGAAATAAATATAAATATGATAAATTAGAAAAAAAAATTATCATCTGTTTCTCCAATATTCCTTTCCATACGAAACAAATATTTCTTCATTCTTTTTTATATCTTTTTTTAATCGAACATTCCCGACAGAATTTATTACAGCATTATTTTTGCATTTAATTTTCTTGGCTGTTTGAGGAGTGCAATCATTAAATTTACCGGCTACGGAATTTGTTTTTGATGCATCATAAAATAAATTTTTATTTTTCTCCCAAATGTGCGTTCGTTGATTTAATGGAGGGAGTTGATTTGATGTCAATTTTTGTGTGCCAACGGTATACCTACCAACTAATTTATCTTTTTTTAAATCTTCTTTAGCGTATACACCCAAACCTGAATTGGGAATACTACTTTCACTTATATTAACAACTCTATGAACATAACAATATGGACTATATTTACATGTCATGTTGCGACATTGGTTCCCACTACTTTTAGAAATAGCAATGCAGCGCTCACAAGGCGTTTTCTTCATTAATATGACATAACATTAAAATTGTAGCTAAACTTCTACAATAAACATAAACTAACTTAAAAAATAAATATTATAACTTAATTTAATAAAATGATTTCGGTAGTTAAATATAATAATTTTGATATTGAAAAATTGAGTATTGAAAATGTTGATTTTACAAAAATAAAAAGTAAATCTAAACCATATAAGTTTATAAGTATTCAATATGATCAAAAGCCGTTATACTTAGAAACACCAAAAATGCATTGTCCATTTGGAGTTAACAACTTTGAAGGTAGTGACCGGTATAATATTTCGTTTAATTTAGTTGAAGATATGGAAAATATTATATTAGCTATAGAGGATAAAATTGTAAATCATATTTATGAAAATCAAATAAAATATTTTTCCAAAGATACTTTTAAACTTTCAAACTTGAAAGAACTTTTTAATAGCTCGATCAAAGTAAATCAAAATACGAATTATTCAAATTTATTTAAATGTCAAATAGATAATGCTGATAGTGATTTATATGATAGGAAAACCGGAGAGGATTTGGAAATTACAAAAGAGAACACAATGAATACAAAAATACAATCTATTATTAGAATTCCTGGATTTTATATAATGAATAAAATGTATGGTATTTCATATAAAATTGATCAAATGCTTTTAGATAAAAATAATATTACAAATGAAAAAATATTTTTATTCGCTGATGATATATAATAAAGAAACAAATGAGTAAATCAATCACCGAGAAACAAATACAAGATTTCTATTTAGACCCGGAAATAGGCTTATCAAATATAAGTTCATTCACATCAAAATTAAAAGCAAAAGGTTATAAAGTTACACAGAAACAAGTAAAAGAGGCGGTCGAACGAAGACTGAAGTCAATCAAACTTTTTCAGGTAAAAAGAAAATAAATAAAAATGAATTATATCCAATTTATGGTAAAGACTTCAAAAAATTTATATTCAAGCAGACTTAGCATTTATTCCAAAATTTAAAAAACAAAATAAAAATTATGCCGTGATATTAACGGGAATAAATATAAACACGCGGAAAGCATATGCTTATGGGTTAAAATCAAAAACTATAAAAGATAAAAACAATAAAAATATAGAGGCAGCCGAAGGTGTCATACCGGCTATGAGAAAATTGATTAAGGATTCCAAAATGAATGTATTAACAACGGACAACGGTAGTGAATTTGTGAATAAAGCTATGAAGAAACTTTTGGAAGATAACAATATTGAACATTATTTGAACGAACCCGAAGACCATAGTACAATGGGTATGATTGAGAGATTTAACAGAACATTAAAATATAAATTAGAACTTTATTTTAAAAGTCAAGATACCGTCAATTGGATAAATAAATTAGATACTATTGTAAATAATTATAATGAAACGAAAAATGTAGGAAATATAGATAAGTCTGCACCAAATGATATGAATGAAGATAGAGTATTAAGAAATATTTTATTAAAAAGAAATATATTAACAAAACTACTTTCTAAAATTGATATTAAACCTGGAGACAAAGTTAGAATTAAAATAAAAACTAAAACTTTTGATAAAGAAACTCAACGATGGTCAACTAGAATTTATAAAGTTAAAAAAATGGAAGGCTTGTCTTATGTAATAGAAGACAACAACGAAACTTTAGCTAGAAAATATAAACCAAGAGAATTGCTCGAAGTGAAAGGTAATGTTTCAAATCAAAGTAAAAATAAAGATGAAGCTACCGTAAAAGAATTAGTAACAAAACAAAATAAAAAAGAAAGAAAAAATAAACGTGAAGGTGTTTCAGCTTCAAATAGATTATCTAAAAGAACTCGTAGTCAAAATAAAAACAATAAAGATGATGATTTAGAAATTGATTTAAGATAAGTTATATCCTTCAGGTCGTAATTGATATGGATTTATTTTATCAACTTCTTCTAATTGTTCTTGTATCTCTTCAAACTCAGGGTGAAGTTCGTCCAAATTACCTTTTAAATTTTTAGTCCAACCTTTAGCATATACTTTACTTTCAACTCTTGTTTCTAACCCTTGTGGACATAATACTTCTTGTTTGTTATTTCTTTTCCGTTTTCTAATTACCTTATATGTCAACTCAGCATATTTACCATCAATTTTATCAGTCAAATTCTTAACCATACATACCATTGATTTATGATTGATAATTTTACTGTTTTGATGTGACAAATAGAATCCTTTACTTTTGGTAAGGGGCTCAGCATTTGAAAATTGTAAGGTGTAGCTTTTTGGTCCGGTCGCTGCGTATTCAGTGCATTCTTTTATAATGTTTCTTTTATCATCATAAAGTTCATTAGTTAATTCGCCCAAAAAGTCACCTAATTCATTTTTGTAAATATGATCATTTACTCCTTCTTTTTCAATGTAAATACAAGAGTCTGTATCAGTATATAACACATTGTCAAACCCCACCTTTTCACACAAGTCATACAACTTTAATCTTGCATGAGCCGTTGTAAATACCCCTATAATTTCGCTCGTAGAACATTTGTCCGGACCCTCAAAATATTCATTTTTGAAACGATAATTCATAATACATTTCTCATTTCCTTCGATACCCGCAAATTCGTAATTTATTTCATATTCTTGGTCAAACACCATTGCATAAAAGTCGCTTGGTTCATTTATAATTTTGGTTTTCATTTTGTTTAATTGTTGAACGAATTTTCCCCACAAACTGTTAAGGTACATCTTTGCCACCGCTCGCTTTCCGGGGTTTTTCTTGATTTGAGATTTGTCTAAAAGAATACCTTCTCTTTCAAAATATTGTTGAATGTACTTATCTTTATCCATTTCAGTTTTAACCCATTCAGGGTATCCACTTGCTTCTTGTTTGATTTTCAAAAACTTGTTTACATAAGGTGCAAACAATTTTGTGCTACGCTCTTTCCAATGTCTAATTTCATAAATTTCCAATAATTCATATCCCATATCGATTGCTTTGTCAACTTCAATTGTTGAGAAAGTACCTTCTTGTTCATGTAAAGTAAATTTCAATTTACCATTGTCTCTACATGGTAACACCGGAAATTGTAGGTCTTTTGGAGGTTTAACTTTACAATAAATAACACCAAAAAACTTTTCAGTTTGATTTTTATACCTCGATAGATATTCTTTAACCGAAACATTTTTAAATTGCTCGTCAAAACCGATAGGATACTCGCAATACTTCATAACCCAAGGGTATAAACTAGTAAAATCTAGATATCTCAATGTTTCACCAAATTTCTTTTTCCAATATAATTGTTCAGGGTTTGTTCTACCTCCAAAAAATGCATCTCTAATTACAAGATCAGGTTTGTAAGTTTTCATAAAGTCAATTACTGATTTTTCTATTTTCTTTAATGTATTCCAACCACACCCATATATATCTTCAACAATATATCCTAAATTTTGTATTATTTGTTTTTTTTCTTTAGTTTTTCTATCTAAATCTCCAAAAGTAATACTAGAGTCTCTTGATACATTTGCTTTTTGATTGGGGTTGTAAATTGCAGGATTTCCATGAAATCGATCACCATTAAATTCGAATATTTCATTTGTTTCTTCGCAATAACCGTCCGCTATGAAGTTTGTTTTTGGAATTTTATATTCTCTAATTATTTTGATACCTTTAGAATGTTCCAAATAATTGATCCATTCAGCACACACTTTACTTTGTTTCTTAATTCTATAATATCCAATGCTTTTTTTAGGCATAATGTCTTTTAGATGAATATGTTGGGCAGTCGATGCAATGGTCATAAAGTTGAAAGGGTCGGTTTCACATGCTTCCAACAATACACTACGATATTCTAAACATGATTTTCGAAGTATCAAAACATCGTTTGAACAATACTTTCGTAATTCATTTTTATTGTTCCAAACAAAATTTTTGTCATCACATTTTTCATTATACCAAATATCGAATTTTTCTTTATCTTCACATTTCATATTTTCCGGACAAAAATGGTGTCTATTAGGTATTTTCCCGGTATAATTCCAATTTTCTTTTTTGTTGAATAAATGAGGATAGTATCCTTTTTCGACATCATTTTCCAAACCCCAAGTTTTGGGTAACTTTGCAAGACCACAACTAAAATGGTTTATCGAGTCAATTAGTGTGATTCCTAAATAAGTCAATTTCATTATTTTGTTTCCAACTCTAATAATTTCTGGCATTTTTTTCTTATCATCAAATTTATGCATTACTAATAATGCTTCAAAAATCAGCAAAAAATCGTACGCTTTGCCATTGTGAGCAACAAAGGTGTATCCTTTATGCTTTTCACTAAATAGAAATTCTAAAAAGGATTGCATGTCATAATGTTCAAATCCCTCAACCAAATTGTCTTTGCTTTTTGGATTTTTTGTGTCATCTAAATATTGAGTAATTGCTAAATTCATATGATGTTTAAAATGAAAGTCTTTAGTTTTTTCATTTAAATACTTTGTCTCTTGAGTACATTCAAAATCAAAAAAAGCTAATTTCTCAATGGGGTCTTTCTTCTTGACTTGTTGAATATAACATTTGTGATTATTTAAGTCACAATATTCTTCACAATTCTTACATGTTGAATGACCACATATATGTTTAATTTTGGTCTCATAATGTGTGTTACATTCTTTGCAATAATGAATCTTATCACAAGTAGATTTTACATGATGGTCATAACAATCCTTATTAAAAAAGAATCGATCACACTTGTCACAATATATTTTATGCATCAAACTTTTATTTTGTCGATTTTTCTTATCTTTAAAAATGCATTTACTACTTTTGCAACGCGTGCATGATTTCGAACGAGTATCCAAAAATGCAATGATGTTTGTGATTGGTTCGTAATGTTTTTGAATAGGGTCATAACAAATATGATACACATTTTTATTTTCGTCATATATTTGATCATCACTATTGAAAGGATAGATTTTTACTTGTCCACATATACTATTTTCTTCATATACAATAATGTGTGCATTTAATATTTTCTCATATATTGGAAGGTCTCTTAAATCAATTTGCTTATGAGACTCAATACCGACCAATTTCCTAATTTCCTCTCCTAGTTTTAATCGAGTTGACGGTCTTGTGAACTTGGTTAACGTGTACCAAAATGTTTTATTGGTTTCTTTACAATGTAAATGTTGCAAAATAGCTAAAGAAATATCAAAACATTGATTATTATTATTGTTCAATGTAATGCAACTTTTCTTTTTGAATCGTTCTTCTTTATTTCTTGATTGTGGATTTGAAGAACCACCTTTAATTGCTTTAACGGTGTGGACAAAGAGAGTAATACTTTTAATAAACCCATGTTCTTTTAATTTTTCACTTTGAGCTATTTTTTCGATAGCTTTTTGTAAATTTTCAGGATGATAACCTAAATAAATGTCATCATTTTTTATTACATAATTATCTTCAAATTGTAACTCAAATGATATCAATTGTTTGTCATCACTTGATGCTTCGGGAACAAATCTACGTAAACCTTTTATTTCAAAAAGATTAAAATCTATTGGACCGTAGATATCTTTTCTAGTTTTAAATTTATCGATATACTCGGTGCGTTTGGTTTTTTTAATTTCTTTGATATTTCTAATATCAGTTTTTACATTATTTACAAATTTGTTAACCTTTTCATTTTTCTTTTTATTTATATTTTTTCGTGAAATTTCACGGTATTTTTTGAAAGTTTTAGATTTTCCATCGTATTTGTCTTTAATTTTTGTTTTCAACGATTTTTCATAATCATTTTTTGTAATAATTTCTTTAGATTTTTTTCTTCCATTTATTATTTTAAAACTTTCTAGAATATCTTGTAAATCAGCAAAATCTTTTCTACTTTTTGCATCCTTCATTTCAATGTTGAAAGCTTTCCATTGACTAGGTGTAAGTTTAATATTTGAGGTGTTAAGTTTGGACATGGGAGAGGCTTTTATAATATATATATAAGATTATTTCTTTAAGCTCAATTGGGTTAGTACATTGGACTAAAAAATCACAATAATTTTGAGTATTGTGTTAGTAATTCATACTGTTTTGGTATGTCGAATGATGATTTTTTTAGAGCTTGAATCATATCATCAATAGTGATATTGTATAATTTGACGGAATTTGCTTTGATGGGCAAACCTCTTTTAATTCGTAAATTTAATATACGTTGTTTTAAAACTTTTTCTTTGTTAATCTTGTAATGTTTAGCCACATCTAAATTGTTTTTTTCTGCTGATTTTTTGTAATAAGTATTTCCAAACTTTGAAATAACTTTCTCCATATATATGGGATATAATATAATAACCAAAAATATTTTTAAATTGTTTAAGTTATATAAAAATGGACATTTTAAACAATTCATGTGATTTTCAAGCATTTGTTTCAGGAATTATTCTTATTATAGGGGCTGTTTTTACGGGAATTAGATATAGTCGTTGTGAAACTATAAATTCACCTTGTATAAATTGTAAAAGGAAAATACTAGAACAAGAAGAAAATACTATTAATGTTTAGAAATTTTAATTTCTTTTTATATCTATTATATTCTAATAAAACAATGGGTTACCGCAAAGGTGAGAAAATAACAGATGAAAAAACTTTAGAAAGATTGAAAAATGCAAGATTGAAAGCTTTAGAAGTACGAAAATTGAAAGCCGAAGAAAAAAAAAATATCAAAATTGCAAAAGATCTTGAAAAACAAAAAGAAATATTAGATGCAAAAGAAGTTATTAAAAATCACCAAAAACCGGAAAAGGACGAAATTGAAATTCAACCGGAAGTAAAAAAAGAAGTTGTAAAAAATAAAAGAATAAAGAATAAAAAACCAAAAGTTATTATTGAGGAAATTCATGAAAGTTCTAGTTCTAGCGAAAGCGAACCGGAAGTTATAGTTAAAAAGAAAAGAATTTCCAAAAAAAGAAATAATAAAGATATAGATAATAGCCCTCAATCACCTCGACAAACAAATACTCATTATGATAAAGCTTATAGAAGTTTATTTCCGGAACTTTAATATTAATAGAAAACTTAAATGTTACAAACTCAAAAATTAAAAAATAAAGATTATGAAATTAAATTACCGAAAGGCGGTGCTTTTAATATAAATACGGACCCAGATTTTATTAATATGCATTCCGTTATATTGGCGGTGGCAAAACGAGGTGTAGGTAAAACTTGCAGCTTTTCTAATTTATTAAGATTGATGAAACAAAATAATGCATTAGACCGGTTAATTTTGGTAAGTCCTACTTTTCACAATAATTCTCATTATTTTAATAATTTACCATTGAACAATGAAGATATATTAGAACCTTCAATTGAAGCTCCCCAAAAAATAGAAGAAATTCTTGACACCGAGGCTCAAGAATACGAAGAATATCATGAAAAGTTGAAAAGATGGAAGAAATTGAATAAAATGTTAAAAGATAAAACAAAATCAATTCATGATATTCCAAATGAATTATTAATTGAATTTGAGGACACAATGTATAATCCACCGGAACATAAATATAATGGGAAAAAGCCGGTGATTGTGGTTTTATTAGATGATTGTCAAGGAAATGACATCATGTTACCAAGAGCTAAATTAAATCAACTTGTAACTACTCACCGTCATAAAGGTAAATTAAAAAATGGTGCTTTGGGAGTTACTTTATTATTTGCAACACAAAATTATACAAGTAATCAAATGGGCTTAAATAAATCAATAAGAGGCAACTTAACTCATATATTAGTTTTCAAAAATAAAAATATTAAAGAGTTAGAAAAAATTGCGGAAGAATGTTCGGGAGAAATAAATCAAGATACCTTTTTCCAAGTTTATGATAAAGCAATTCAAAACCCACATGACTTTTTATTTATTGATTTACATAAAAAGAGTACACATCCAAGTGGATTCAGGAGAAACTTTAATGAGTTTATTATTCCAAATACTTTAGATTGACTTCATACATATTGCTTTCAAACAGTTTTTGCAGTAACTATTTAGAGGTCCGTCACCCATATCATCATCAAGAATTATGCAGCTAGCACAAACAGCCTTGCAACAAACAAAACAAGGAGTGCATTTCACTTTTTGCAGTGAGTCACAAGTGACGCATTTTACAACTGAGCAAATATCCTGTGGTAAACACACAAAAATAAAAAGAAGTTAGGACTTTTTGAGGAGGAAACCATGCTTATCATGGTAAGAGATGTTTAACTCATCCATCTTTTTGAACTTTGCAAAGTATTCCTCAACACTGGGAGGCCTTTTCTCTTGCCGTGCTGCTGCAAAAAACTGGTCAAACTCATGCTGATGACTTCTCAAGTCAAAACTTATCAAACCCTTTTCACTTGCAGTTGCAAGGTTTCCAGCCCAAAAGCCTTCCAAATATGTCATATCTTGTTTGAGAACTTCCTCATATGTATGATAGAAATATTTTCCCTCATGCGACTCCTTTTCACTGCGAACTCGGGCAGCTCTCAAAGAGTTTATCTCTTTGTGATAACTCTCAGGGTCTTTCTCCATCAACTTAAGCATATGGTTCCAACCAAGTCTGCTTTCACTGCTGTATGCTGGGAACCGAAATACTTTCAAGTTGACATACTTTTCAATAAACAAAAGATAACTCACCTCGCAGGGGCCGGTTTTCTCACTTGCTGCTACAACATCGGTCGGTGCTTCGGCCTTTTGACAACTTGGGCACTGATATTTGTACCCTGCGTTGAAATCGCAGTGAACTTCCAAAAACTCGGCCCTCGGTAACAACATGCCGTGAAGTTCTCTTGTGTTAGGGTCATACTCTTCACCAAAAGAACTCAGTATGACTTCCTTCACTTCGTCTGCTGTAAAAAATACACAGGAGTCACAATAGTCACACTTTATTTCTGTTGCAGAAAAAGTATCTTCCTTTTGAGAATCGGAGTCCTCAATCGGACTATCCTCAATCGGACTATCTTCAAAACGCAGGTGTTGACCTCCCGATTTGAGGTCCGCATTTTGCGACTGTGCTTGCGAAAGTTTCGCCTCAAGTGAGGCAACTTTATCTTTTGAAGCGGCTACAAAAGAGGGTTTCAAAAGGTCCTCTTGCAAGGTGTTTAACTCGAGGTGGTCAAACTTAGTTTGGTAGTATTCGACGGTTTCTTGAGCCTCTGCCAACTTTCCTTTCAGCACGGCATTCTCTGACTCAAGCGAGGCTACTAACTCTGCGTTATCTCCTAGCTCTTGGCATGTGCTTGCGAGGTCTTCGTTGTAGCTTTTCAGCTCTTTGTTTTCGCGCATGATATTTTCAAGGATATCCTTGTCAATATGAACCAAGTTTGGCGGAGCCTTAAGGGCAGACTCGTCTTCGTCACTAGTCTCATCGTCCCTGTCTGTATTTGGCGGAGCCAATAACAGCTCCTCTTGAGACTCTTGTGACTCGAACATCGGCTCCGAAACTGTTGTGTCCTTGACAGGTAACTGTGGGTCCAAATATCGAAACTTTAAAAGCGCATCTACACTGACTCCACCCGATGCCTGGCGTTGAAGCTCATCGCGCTTCTCTTCAGCTGAAGATACCGACACTTTCAACTTTTTGCCAGCTTTCGCATGTGCTTCAGCGATACGTTTTCTGCTCTCGTTTTCCTGCTCTAGCAAGTGCCTGCTGTAATCGCGAAAGAAAACATCCCGCACGCCCTCGCTAATAGCAGCGGATGCCGTGGTTGTAGCGTAGTCTACAATAGAAGGAGCGACAACCGTTTTCCACGTTTTCTTTGTTGTGAACTTCGGCGCTTTTACCCAGCACCGATTACATAAAAAGTATTTGCTCTTGTGTTTACAACCAGCTTCTTGAGGCTCGATACGAGGGTTGTTGCGCACTTTGTCGAAGTTAATGCCGGAACACGGTACTGCTTTCGCAATAAGATATCCCTCAGGCTGAACTTTTGAGTTGCAATCATATCTTGTTTTTTTATCTGCCAACGTGATAACAAACTCTTCAGCAGTTCTCTGTGCCATAATTCTGTTAACTTTTAACAAACTTGTAACTTTCGAACACCTAACGAGTAAGTAACGAGTAACTAATGAGTAACTAATGAGTAACTCTTGAGTAACTACTGAGTAACTCTTGAGTAACTATTGAATAAGTGAAATCTGGAATCAAAGATTTTTTATTTTATTTTAATTATTTTAATTATTACACTATTTTAATTATTTTATTTTCTATTTTATTTAATAATTGTCACTATAAAGTTACTTGAAAGTTACTTATGAGTTACTTAGGAGTTACTCGAGAGTTACTCGAGAGTTACTCGAGAGTTACTAGTTACTTACTAGTTACTTACGGGTTGAAACTTACAGGTTACTACTGTATACGATCGATGTTCGATACTCGAGCTTAAACATGCCACAAAATAATGTTTGGCCACCCTAAATAATCAGTTAACAACTATGGCTAAAACACGTGGTACGAAACGCAAGCAGTGCACTCGCATGCAGTGCATAATATGCAATAAAGCATTTGGAGGTATTCCGTTCAATGCAATGCCTCTCGCAAGGGGAGAGTGTTGCGAGTCGTGCCATACTTCAAAGGTTATCCCCGCAACCGTAAAACAAAATGCGGAGGCACAAGCGGGTTCTTCCCGCGGTGTCAAACGTGAACGCAAGTCCGATTTTGAACCCGAGCCTTCTCCTAAGAAGGAAAAGAAGAAACGTTTCCGTCCGATTGAAGGACCTGGAAAACAGGACAACAAAGCGCTTCCCTCTGCTTCACCTGAGCTCCGCATGCGTTTACGGTCAAAAGTAAATATGCTCAAAAACGATACTGCAAGCCCTGGTGAAGACCCACAGCGACAGTCCGATTGGAACACCAAGAAAAAGTTAATAATGCAAAATGGAACAGAACAGCAGCGTGCAGCAATTCTAGTGCACGAACAGGTGTTTCCAGAAAGCACTTGTTATAAAAAGGCAGGCTAAACAGTGACGATGAACAACAATATACTATAGCAAATAGAATAATATTACCATACTTTGTATTATTTGTCTATTACTTGTTCTATTATTGGTTCTAGCTTCTAGTTTCTACCTCGAAAAATCCTATCAGTTTCCGCGTCCTGAATAGCCAGTGGGTACGAGACCTTGACAATATCATCGGTGTGTAAACACCCTCTGCATGCGTTGGGGTACCGGTTAGCCCACTCCTCTGTATATCTGTTTTCGTTTGTTAGCCAATAGCAGACACAATCGGTCTTCATACCGGCGTCCACGTCCGCGCAGTACGCCGATTGCGAACGGAATATGCACGCGCGGCATCCCTTCCGTTCGCATTTTAAGCAAATGCCTGTCTGCTGTTGTTCTTCTTTGTTACAAAAGAAGTTTGTACAGCCGCGAGCAACTTGCACGTGGTTATTAGGGTCCCGAACCCTTGTTGAAAAAAACGGAGGCGGCGGGGCCGATGCCGCTGTCGCTGTCGCTGTCGCTGTCTCCAATGCCGCTGTCGTTGTTGCCAAACGCGCTGCAGGCTTGAAACCTGCTGGCGCTTTTGGAGCATCGCGAACCTCTTGCCAACGTTTTTTCATCTCTTGCATCTTTTCCTCTGGTATTACGGGCATTTCGTCCAACGCCTGCTGAACAACTTTTGTTAAAACAATCGGCTTAGCGACTTCCGAAGCCTGCTGAGTAATATCCGATTCAAGGGTTAAGTCAATCGTCACCTCATCGGCAACCGGTTGCTTACTTTGACGGGTTCGGGGCATTTTTGATAGTTAGAAGTTTGTCGTTTGTGAGGGGTTCGCAAGTTTGTGTAAGTTATTTCCACAAACTAGCGACAGTCCTTATGTAAGGGGGTCAGAGCACCCCCGTCATTGACATTTATTAAAATTTATTTAAAAAATCATTTTTTCATAAAAATATTATTTTTCTAAAATTTCGCGCTGATCATCACTAGCAAACTGAAATTCTCAAATTCCAAATACTTTATGAGATATTACGACTCAGTCCTTTCCATGCAAATTTTGTAAAACTCACTATCTAATTCAACCCCTATGTATTTTCGATTATTGTTTTTACAAGCAATTAAACTAGATCCAATACCCATAAAAGGATCACAAACAAGGTCATTTTCATGTGAATATGATTTAATTAAATATTCCATTAATTCTATTGGTTTAGAACATGGATGTTTACTTTTGTAATTTCCGTTAGAAAATTTCAAAACTGATTTTGGATATCGATAACCGTCTTCACATTTGGTCGGTAATCGAGCGCAATGTTTGGTATATATATTCGTAGTATTTGCACTAGATTTAAAATATGGCTTTCCGGGCGTTTTTTGCGGGTTAAATGTAGGTAGTCTTTTATAAAATATATAAATCATCTCGTGACTTCGCAATGGCATTTGATTTGCATGAAGAAATCCTAAAGATATACTCTTAAAATATACTAAATCATATCGAAACCATGCTTTATTACTTTCAATTATCTTATGTCCAAATTTAGTTGTGGTTAGAAAAATATAACATGTTTTTTCTTTACCTATACGCTTCAAATGTTTCCACAATAAATTTAAATCAATTATTTCTTTATCCCATTTACAAGCGGTTTGGTTATAAGGTAAATCTAATACAAATAAATCTACGGAATTATCATTTATTTTGGGGAAAATATCGAAACAGTTTGCATTATGAATTTCAAACATTAAATTATTAAATTTATTTATTTATTTTATACTAAACAAATTCTAAATGAGACCGCAATTAACCGACGCGTACACCAAACAACAATGTTTAAAAATGATGGATATAACAAATAAAGTACCAAATTCTCAAAAAATGTTTAAAAGTTATGGCAATCTTTCTAAAAATAGCTATAGTATGACCGTACCTAGTTCAAATCCTGAATTATTTTATTTTGATCTAACAAATTCTCCTATAAATCCTATGCATTTGACTAAAGAATTAAAACATGATTTTGATTTTCCAAAATATATTATGCAAGAAGAGTTTTCTTCACAATCCACTCCAATAAGTTTCGAAGAAGAAGAAGAATTGTTGAGTGAAATTGACACTGAAGAAATTAATTCAGGTTTAAAAAGACTTCGTGAAGATTTTTCTCCATCTCCGTTAAACACACCCGAAAATCAAGGCGAATCTGGTCCTTCATCAAGGACAGTTGTAAATCCACTATTAAGACAAGCATTATCCTTTTCTTTACCAAGTGATCCCGTTGTTATTACCGGTGTAGATCGAAGAAACCCGACGTCTCCTAATAGAAATTTCTCACCGGCAAAAACACGTTCACGTACTACAAATAACAATTAAAATTTTTATCATATTATAAATTATATGTCTCGAGAAAATTGGATAAAAAAATTAAAAGAATGCTCACGTGAATATCATGCATCAAAGAAAAGCATAACCAAGTCTAAAAATCTAAAAGTTATAAAACCTTCAAAAGTATCCACAAAGCTTGTTGCTCCCAAATTACCTAATTATAAAAAATTACCTGATAATCAAAGCAAAGCTTTAGCCAAAACAATTTTCAATTTGGAAGCTCGCCCGTATATTCGACAACAAATGCAAATTGCTCGTCGTATTCGGGGAAATTTATATTAAAATGAGAATATTAATTTAATAATTTATGAATACATTTTGTAATAATAATCCTTCAAATATATTTTGTCAAAAAGCGAAAATTGTAGATCACACCAATTTTAAAAGTAATGATTTTAAATTTGAAAATAATAAAAGTAATAACAAAGATTCCACGCCGTTTGAGAGAATTCCAAAAATTAAAGATAATGATTTTACATCACAAAAAATAAAGAAACAAACGGCAGAACTATTGAATGCAATACATGCAGATTTCAAAAATATTCCAAATCAAGCAATAAATATTTTTCTTGGAAAAAATACAAATAAATTTGATAATCCCATTCAAAAAAATATGCTTTAGCTGCAAATTCAGCCTATGCATTTAGTTACGACAATAAAGCAAAATTAAATAAAATAATGAGAGAGCTTCCAAATTTTCAAATAGACCCTACATTAAGCGGGAGAAATTCGGTTACATTAGTTAATTCTATAAATAAAGAAGTAATCATAGCATATCGTGGAAGTGACGCTGAATTTTACAAATTAGAAACCATTTCTAAAAACCCTAATAGGTTAAGTAATTTTGAAGATTGGTATGTGAATTTATTAACAACTATAGGCAAACAACGCACAACTCAAAGATATAACGAAGCATCCCAAAGATATGAAAATGTTTCTAAAAAATTTGGAAATAATTACAAAATTTCGGTAACCGGCCACTCAAATGGAGCCGGACAAAGCAATTTTATTGCCGAAAAATATAATGTCGAGGGTCATCATTTTAATCCAGCTATTATGGCTACTGCCCGACGCTCCAGTCCTACCACAAGGACCGAAGTAAAAGGGGGCTAGCCGCCACGATTTTTCGATGTAGTTGATGTTTGGGTGCTTAAAGATCATCCTTGGGTGCTCAAATATTTATTAAAAACATGTGCCGGGTGATATACTCGATATGGTATGCACTTGTGAGGGCTGAAGAGGTGGGGGTAAAATTAATTCAAATTAAATAAAAAGGCCAGTCCTACCACAAGGACCGAAATGTTTCTCACGCTAGCTGCCTCCACGAAGGTCCTGTGAAAATTCGGAGACCCATGTTGTCAAGTTCGCGAGCTGCTCTTTCTGCAGTGTCTTGTCAAAAAAATGATCGGAGGTCATCTTCGCCCTCAAAATATCGGTTGAAGTTGCCTGGGTATACAAAATCCGAAAATATCACTGTGGTGTGGTTGGAATTTAGTGATTTTTAACGCTACCCATGCTTAATGTTGATAACGTAGCATGAAATTGCGACATTGTTTAGGCAAGCGGGCAAAGGGGTACTCAGTTTAGGTCCCAATGAGACTACAATCCGGAGGATAGGCACTAGGAGCATCAAGAGGATGGTTTAAAAAATTCCCGCGCGTCCGGTCCTTGTGATAGGACTGAACGAGATTCCAGTCCTTTCACAAGGACTGTCGGGCAGTAGCCAATTAATCCATTGCAAAAACCGGTAAATATACCAACGGAAAAACAATATGTTTATTCAACGGAAGGAGATTTAGTTTCATTACCGGCAAGAATTAAACCACATCCAAATTCTAATTATGAAATTATTCATGTCAATCCAAAACCGGGAACTGAAAATGATCTTGTAAAATTACATGATATAGAGCAAATGTATACCGAAAATTATCCCCAAACCGAAAGAGTTTCCACGGCAAGATCTAGATTTGGTTTCGCAAATGCTATAGGTGGTTCAGTTATGGGTGGTTATTTTGGATACTATCAACCAACAAATTCTAAAGATGAACATTATTTTAGAACGACTCAAGGTGTATTAGAAGGTGCATTGTTAAAGGAAGCGCCCCCTATTAATTTTACAGATTTTATGGATACCATGGGAGTTAAAGAGAGTCTAGAAGAAAAGAATTATTTACGGAAATATTTAGGGTTGCATCCAATTGAAGAAAAAAATATAGAAAAAGTCCCTAGTTATGACCCAATTACCGAAAAAATTAGAAAAATAACGGGTAGACAAAAGCAAGATAAAAAGTTATTTTCGCCTACAACCGGAGTAAGTTATGAAAATAGAAACATAAATTCAGGTAATTTTAAAAAGGGAATTAAATATGTCGAGTATGACGGCAATAGTTCAACACCTATAAAAGTCGGTGTAATAAATCCATAAGATATATAATATAAAATGGCAAATTGTAAATATAAAACTGTAAAAATTAAAAAGTCTACAAAAAAAGATAAAAAATTAATGGCAATTTTTGATAATTTAAAAACAGTTCATTTCGGTGCAAAAGGTTATACAGATTTTACTACAAATAAAGATATAAAAAGAAAATTTAATTATCTCAAACGTCATAAACCCAATGAAAATTGGAGTACATGTGATACTCCCGGTTCGCTTTCAAAACATTTATTATGGGGTAATTCCACTTTATTAGAAAAAAATATTAATAAATATAAAAGAACATTTAATTTAAAATGAATATAGAAAAAGATCTTTTAATTGTGGAAGCCGAAAGAATATTCAAAAATATTCCCAAAGCACATATTGAACTTTTAGTAGATGATTATTTAAATAGAACCGAATATTACACTGAATTAGCCAATGGAAATATCGAAATTTCTAAACCAAAAATTAGGGACACGGAAGCAAATATTAAAAATCAATCTTTTATTAGTATAGATAATGAATAATATAATTTCATCACGAACTATATATTTAAATAGTGAAGAAAATTCGGCAGGTGATTCTCGAAGAATAGATGTAAATATACCTACAGCTTTATTAAATTATAGAGCTACAAGTAAATTACGTGTTGTCTTGAATTCCTTTTCGGCTGCTAAAACATGGTACACTATTAATAATTTTAATGGAATATTCTTTATAGGAAAAATCGATACTAATAAATTATTTCCCGTAGAAATTCCTTTTGCAAATTATACAGAATTAGCTCAATTAGAAACAGTTTTAAGTACAAATATAAAAGCAGTTTTAGATAATGAATTTGCATATACCGGAACGGTTACCGTAGAATATAATGGTACCCCTATAGATTATAAAAATAAGTTTAAAATTACTTTATCAATTGCAGTTCCTAATATTAAGTTTGTTTCTTTTTCAGTTAGAAATGAATTCAATGCAAACAATCCTTTGCAAGCTGAACTACAAACTAAAGTTATAGGTCCAAGCAAATATAACGACGCCGACGAAATTTTAGGCGGGCGTGTAAATAGACAAACTAACAATTTATCAAATGTTTCTCAATTAATTGATTTATTCGAAATAAAAACAGCGGACACAATATTCGAAAGTTATTATCCTTGTAATTTGCAAACAAATGATGCACTATATTTGCGAATATCAAGTTTGCCTACTAACAATGTTGAGTCTACAAATTTATCCGCTATAAGTAGTGATAGCACTTCTTTAATTGCTAGCGATATTTTTGCTAAAATTCTTTTACCAAATGACTTGACTACAAACTTTATAGATTTTTTAAATCCAAATGACAATTTTGCAATTGACATTTCAGGATCACAATTGACTGAATTAAAATTTGTCTTGACCGACTCTAAAAACAGACCCATACCTTTAGTTTCCCCCACGGAAGCAAGGGACGGAAGTATAAGTTATTCTATGTCAATAATTATCAAAGAACTTTCACAATTTTGAAATTTTTTATTTATGTTACTAATATATTATATATAAAAGAATGTCTTTGCCATTAACTCTTGCGTACGCACTTCAAAAAGTTTCCGGGTATAGCACTAATTATTTTAGGCTTGAAACCACAAATCAAGACACCGCAACAAATAATTCTACAATCACTCTAAATCTTCCGTCAAACGTAATTATAAATTTAAAATCACTTTCGATGCATTGTGAAGCTCGAGCGAACGATGCCAATATTACCATTCCGGGAGGTGCTGATTTTTTGAGAACAATGCTTCCAAATGGTTTAGAAAAATTAATCTCTCGGGTAGAATGCACGGCTGGAGGTGTGCAAATCCAAAGTGGTTATAATGGTTATAGCACCGTCGCTACGGTTCTAGACAATTTACAAACTACTTTAAATAAAGAAATTAGTTATCAAAGAGTTTTACAAAACCAAGAAATTGAAGTGACCGACCTTGATTATTATAAAACATTTCGACCTTTTATAATTCAAGAATTTAGAAGCTTTATAGGAGAGAGCGAGCCGAGTTATTTAGATACATCTCTTTTGCCCCCTATTCAACTTCGATTTTATTTGCATGGTCCGGAAGTTTTAGGTGCTGTTCAAAATAGCTTGGGATTAGGAAATGGTTTAAATAACGACGGTCAACAAGCTTTAATTTCAGGTGGAAGATTTACTTTACAAAAACTTTATTTTACAATTGAAACTATCACCTTCTCAAATGGAGTCTATGATTCGGCAGTCGACGCAAAATTAAAAAGAGATGGATTTCTTGAAATTCCGTTCAAGAATTACTATTCTTTCACATCTTCACACGACGGTATGAACAAATCTACACGATTTAGTTTAAGTTCTCAATCGATTGATGAAATATATGCTGTCCAACGTATAGGGGATTATCAAACCAAATCTCTCGGTCTTGTGCAAATCGACAATAAAATCGGTCCTACTTATATACCAAGTTACTTTGACTTCAAATCTGGAAGATTAGGAAGTGGACAATTCAATGTGAATAATCTTTATATTCCAAATTACCGAAACGATGCATTAGGATATTTCAATTCGATGTGTGTGGCGAAAGCTGACCAATATATGACAAAATGTGGTTGTAAAGTCAATAGTTTTGAAGACTGGGTGAACCATTATTTCACTTTTATGGTTCGCTTAAATATGCCTAGTGATATGGGCGTACGCTCAATTTCTGGTTTAGACTCTCGTGGTATTAATACAATGATGTATTTAGAGACTAGTGAAGGCACAAACACAACTGAACAAATTTTAACAAATAATGAAGTGTTTGTATTTTGTGCGTGTACAAGTGTTTTGCGTGTAGGTGTTGGGCGTATGATTGAATTGATTGTTTAAATGTTTATTTATTATTATACATAATAAAAAAATGAATCGATTTCAACCAAATGACTCACCTACAAGTTTAGGTGAACGTATAGGTCAAAATAAAGCTGAATTACCACCATCTCTAATGCAAATGTCCGGGTTTAGACCACCTTCTATGCAACAATTGCCTTGTAAATCGATAAGTGACATAACTTTACCCCCAGCCAAAATTTCAAATGTAAATGAATTAGCTGGATATAAATCTTATATTTTTGGACATGGAGATAAACCAACTTTAAAAACTTCAATGTTTACCTTTCCCGAACAACATCCTTTAAATAATCCAATTCTAAAACCTGCAAATTCTTTCTTTGTGTGATATATTATATACAATGTCTAGTTTTGGAAAAGAATTAATCATGAATCAAAATGTTAATGTAGGAAATGCAGTATTTATTGGTAAAAAAAATAAAACAACAAAAACAACCTTAGAAATGCTTGGAGCTGATATTTATTTAGATATTGACGGTTCTCAAAGCGGTGACCCCGGTATTGTAAATTTGAATATGGCTGCAAAAGCAAATAAAATGAAAGTTAGATTTAATGGTTTGCCTATCGTAAATACAACTAATGTTCCTCCGGTTGAAGATATTACACAAGTAAATGGATTATATGTATTCAAAGCGAATCCAAATGATAAATTTGGAACGGTGTTTATGAAACTTGCTCAACCGTAAATTTAAAAATCGTATTATAATATATATAGATATATGAGTTCTTTCGGCAAAAATGTATTTCTTACAACTTTAAACAATGTAACCGACCCTGGTCCTAATCCTACCCCCGACCCATTAACAATTAATCAATTAAATGTAAATCAAATAGGTGATAATTCAAACCCTTGTCAAACAATTCATATGGCTTCAGATTTTTTATACCGTGGAGATATTTCATTTATTGATAATTCTGATGTAAATAATCAAAGAGAATTTATGAAATTACAGACTGACGGTGATTTAAATTTAGTGAATAATATTAATTTTTATGATTTTATTTTAAATAATCCTGCAAGTAAATCAAAATTTTCGATAGGTTTAGATGAACTTGATAGTTCTTTTGAAATTAAATCTTTAGATCCTGTTTCTCAAACGAGATTGAAAATAGGAGACAATGGTATAAATGAATGGTCATTTATGCAATTAACGCTCGACACCGAACCGCTTGGAGCCGGTGTACTTTTAAATGATGGACCTTTGATTTTAAACACCGGTGATATTACTTTGAATTCTGGTAAATTTATTGGTGACGGGTCTTTGCTTCAAAACTTGCCTTCCGGGGCTAACCAAAATTTACAATCTGTTACCGACCAAGGAAGTACAACTACCACGAATGATATTTCTTTTACCGGAACTGGAAAATTTACGATAAATCAAGATGAAATTGATGGTGCTTTAATTAGGATTAGAGGCGGTACTCAAGATGCTAAAATTCGTATTGGTGAAACAACAAGTGATGACGGATATATAAATGCACAACGTGCAATATTAATAGGCAGAAATGCTGGTTCATTCGGTTGTGGAATTGATGTTTTGGCTTTAGGTTCAGGTAGTGGATATGACCAAGCTGGGAATTATTCGGTAAATTTAGGAGATGATTCCGGACAAAGTAACGCCGGTGTGGAATCTGTTTCTGTAGGAAGATTTGCAGGCGAAGTTTTTAGTGGTCTAAATTCAGTGTCATTAGGTTCATATGCTAATAAGAATACCGGAGGAACTTCGTCTGTCAACAATACTATTTGTATAAATGCAACCGGTGTTGAATTAAATTCTGTAAATCCAAGTTCATTTACGGTAAAACCTATAAGACCAAGTCCTGATGTGACATTAGAAAATTTACAATTGTATTATGATTCAGTTTCCGGTGAAATAAAATCTGGTGCAATAAATTCTGGAAGTATTGGTTCATTAAGTCAAGTTTTGGCTGTCGGTAATTCTGGAAATAACATTAATTTAACCGGTGATTTGGATTGTAGTGCTATACGACTTGTAAGTAGCATAGACTGGGCATATACAACGCAAACATCATCATTGACGACCGTAGGAATTCCTTTGACAGGTTTGACAAATGCATATACGGCAACATTACCCACAAGTCCGGTTCCTCATACAGGTGATGTATTTACTTTTAAAAACAATACCGGAGCTACAATAAATGCTGGAGATATTGTTCAATTTTCTGATGATTTTTCAGATGTAAATGGTATAAAAATATATGCAGCTTCGGCAAGTCAATCTAATCAAAATTGTATGCCTATAGGAGTTTGTGTTCAAAATGCAACAACCGGAAATTCTTGTTTTGTTTGTACAAAAGGATTCACAACTTGCAAAGCTATTGATGGAAGTTATGTTAAAGGTCAAATGTTAGGTTGTGCTTTGGGAGGTTCAGTCAATTCTTCACAAATTACTACAAATAATGTTGGAATTATTGGCGTGTGTATGGAAAGTAAAGTTATAACAACTCCGGGTTCGGGATTATTGGTTTGGATTAAACCTGATTTTAAATTATAAATTTATATCTTATATTTATTCTATATCATAAAATAAAAATGGCTTCTTTTGGTAAAGATTTGATTTGTAAAAATCTACAATGTACAACCGTTAATGGAAATGCACCGAGTGGGGGAAGTTCAAAATGGCTTGATGTGCAAGGAACAACAAATGATATTGAACGAGCTAACGGCAAAGTTACGGTAAAAGACGTCTTTGAAACAAAAACTTTACAATATCAAAATCTTGATATAAGAAATTTTCCAAGAAATAATCCAATACCCGGTCAAAGTATTCGTATTTTAGAATTTGCAGAAAACACTTTTAGTGCAATGTATTTATTTCAATTACAAGCTAACGAACTAAATAAAGATACTGTAAAATTCAAAATTCAACATGTTGATGAAGGTGTCAATAATATTATTGGAGACGAATATATTCTAAAATGCTCGGGTCTTGCTATATTTACTGGAATAAGTAACCCTTTCAGTTTGGTAGCTTCATCTAATGTTATTGGAAACAATAATCTCGAACTTCAAATTAGTTCACTAAATGGAAATTTTTCGACAAGTGCTGATGTACTTCGATTTGTATTAGAATTAAGTCGACAACCTTCGATTACACAAGAAAATATAGTTGTGTCGTAACTTTTTAATAAATTATATTTAGATTTATTTTAACGTATTTACATTTTATTATTCTTATTATTTTTATTTTATTTATGATAAATTCTTTTTTTCTAATTTATCATATTTATATTTATTCCACCGGAAACTCTCACCGAACCGGATAAATTCACCGGAAGCTCACCGGAAAATTGACACGTCATCCTAGGGTTTGGAGGATAGTAGAATGTTGTAGGGTTTGGGGATTGGATTTTACCCCAACCCTAGGGCGCAGCCCTAGGGTTTTTGTGGTGGGGGAAAATTCTGTCCGTAAACGCTACATCATACTACTGCCTTTCTTTGAGTAAATTGCAAAATTTCAAATACTCATCACTCGATAATTTTGTTAGTAGTAAGGCACCGACTATAGGGTACGCTTTTTTATCACTATAAAAACCCTATGAAAACCCTATGACATATGTCATTACCCTATGTCATATATGTCATAAGTCATACAAGGAAATGACAAGGGAAAATGACAAGAAAAATGACAAGTAAATGACAAGAAAAATGACAAGTAAAATGACAAGAAAAATGACAAGAAAATGACAAGTAAAATGACAAGGAAATATACAATAAATATACAATAAATAATTACGTAATAAATGATAAATAAATTACGTAAATAAATGTGTAACAAAATAAGATTTAAATAAGTTCTAAAATAAATTTAAATAAGTTCTTAAAAAAATTATATAAATGATGTATATTATTACATATATATATATTATAAATTGTTCTTAAGTTATTTCAATCTTCCTCTTCAAAACATTCTTCACAATAGCAACCCTTTGATGTATCTTCTTTTTTACATTTGGTACAAAGATAGCCTTCACAACCTAAACATACACTCCACCCTAAGTCATCTATAGCTTCACAATAATCAAACTCTCCATCTTCATCATAGCCATATTCGGAAATGTCTTCAATACATCCACAACATACACATCCAATTTCGTCTAATCCTTGGTCACTATTATTTGTTTTGCTTTCCCCTATCGTTTTAACCTCTTCCATTCTTCTTTCTTTTATCTTTTGTAAAAATTCCTCCATTTCAAGTTGCTCTTTCATATAATAAATCTTTTCTTGAATGTCAAGAGGAAGATCATTGAAAGTAGTAGTCATTGTGATTTGTTCTACCTTATGAAGTCTTACTCTTTAAGTGGAAAATTTTCGTTACAAAAAACATTTTTGATATATACATTCACTTATTATAAAAAGGTCTTTTGAAAATAAAAGAGTTTTTTAAGAAATGTACAATAAATTTACAATAAGTAAAAATATGTTATACAATATACAAATACACATACAATACACGACAATATTACAATACACATACAATAAAAGTCTTTTCAAAATAAAATAGTCTTTTAAGAAATGTACAATAAATTTATATGTAGGTTTTTTCTGCTTTTTTGTCCCCCTGAAAAAACCGAAGAAATTTATCAAGAAAAATCAATAGGAATTAGTTCCATTAAAAATCTCAATTGTAAACCACTCGTTAATACTTTACCATTCCCGGACGTCATATACAATTCTAAATTATTTGGTGCAAGAACATTAACAGTGGCGAAAATATTAAAATCAGTTCCCGTTACATTGAAACTTGAAAGTCTTACAATATATTCGGTACCTATAACATTATTAATATTTGCATCACTGTGTTGAACTTTGAATTTTGTAAAAACAGCATCATCATCACTTACATTAGGGTCAGTTGGACTTAATGTAAAATTGAAATAATTAATAAACGATGTATCAAATTTTAATATTCTTATTCCTTGACCAACTTGAATCAATCCTTTTTTACATTTGGAATAATCTATTTTGTTTTCAATTTGAACAGAACTACATTCTATATCTTTACAACCTATATCATTACAATCCATAATATCATTGCAACCTATTATATCACCTTTCATATTAATTCTGAAAAATGGAGTTGCACTACCATCAGGTTTTTTTTGAAAATTTATAAAATATATAGTTTCAGCATTTAGTATGTCCACGTCTGAGGTATTCAAACCAATAAATGAATTACCTGATACTTTTGTTCCAAATAAATCAATATTAGTTTTGTCATTTGAAGTATTGTTTATTTCACCATTTATCCTTGCATTTCCATTTACTAATAAGCCTGCATTTGTATTTACTTGCAAAGTTTCACCACGGACAATAACATCATTTTTATTATTTGTAGCATCTCCAGGATTTAATTGAATATATGCTTGACCATTCCCTTTTGAATTTAATAATATGTTTACGTTCACGGAAGAATCGTCTATTAATCCTTGAGCGTTTTCAAAATATATAAGGTTTCGAACATAAACATCTCCATTAGTTCTTTCTATATTATTATTTCCAATATTTGTCCATTTACTTGAACCACCGGTAGGTGCATTTCCATTTACCGTATTACATTGTATATTTTTACAAACAATATCATTTCCAAAAGAAGACATCTGATATATATATATATATTAAATTACAATTTAAAATCAGGTTTAATCCAAACCAATAATCCTGAACCCGGAGTTGTTATAACTTTACTTTCCATACACACACCGATAATTCCAACATTATTTGTAGTGATTTGTGAAGCATTAACTGAACCTCCCGGAGCACAACCTAACATTTGACCTTTAACATAACTTCCATCAATAGCTTTGCAAGTTGTGAAACCTTTTGTACAAACGAAACAAGAATTTCCGGTTGTTGCATTTTGAACACAAACTCCAATAGGCATACAATTTTGATTAGATTGACTTGCCGAAGCTGCATATATTTTTACACCATTTACATCTGAAAAATCATCAGAAAATTGAACAATATCTCCAGCATTTATTGTAGCTCCGGTATTATTTTTAAAAGTAAATACATCACCTGTATGAGGAACCGGACTTGTGGGTAATGTTGCCGTATATGCATTTGTCAAATTGTCAAAGGAATTCCTAAGGTTGTCAATGATGATGTTGGCGTTGTATATGCCCAAGTCTATGCTACTTACAAGTAGTATAGCACTACAATCCAAATCTCCGCTTAAATTAATGTTAGAACCGCTGTTCCCAACAGCCAAGACTTGACTCAATGAACCAATACTTCCAGAATTTATAGCACCAGATTTTATTTCACCGGAAACTGAATCATAATACAATTGTAAATTTTCTAATGTCACATCAGGACTTGGTCTTATAGGTTTTACCGTAAATGAACTTGGATTTACAGAATTTAATTCAACACCGGTTGCATTTATACAAATAGTATTGTTGACAGACGAAGTTCCTCCGGTATTCTTATTAGCATATGAACCTAATGACACTGAATTTAGACCACTAAAAACTTCGCCTGCAAATCTTCCTACAGAAACAGATTCCACACCGGCGTTACTTTGTCCGGAATCATCTCCTAAATTTACCGAATAATTCCCAGCTTGGTCATATCCACTACCTGAACCTAAAGCCAAAACATCAATTCCACAACCGAATGAACCAGCATTTCTGCCTATTAATATTGCACGTTGTGCATTTATATATCCGTCATCACTTGTTGTTTCACCAATACGAATTTTAGCATCTTGAGTACCGCCTCTAATCCTAATTAAAGCACCATCAATTTCATCTTGATTTATCGTAAATTTGCCAGTTCCGGTAAAAGAAATATCATTCGTGGTAGTTGTACTTCCTTGGTCGGTAACAGATTGTAAATTTTGGTTAGCCCCGGAAGGCAAGTTTTGAAGCAAAGAACCGTCACCAATAAATTTTCCAGAATTCAAAGTAATATCACCGGTGTTTAAAATTAGAGGTCCATCATTTAAAAGTACACCTGCTCCAAGTGGTTCTACATTCAATGTGGTTTGCATAAAGGACCATTCATTGATACCGTTGTCTCCTATTTTCAATCTTGTTTGAGGAACAGGGTCTAAAGATTTAATTTCAAAAGAACTATCAAGTTCATCCAAACCTATAGAAAATTTTGCTTTACTTGCAGGATTATTTAAAATGAAATCATAAAAATTGATATTATTTACCAAATTTAAATCACCGTCAGTTTGTAACTTCATAAATTCCCTTTGATTATTTACATCAGAATTATCAATAAAATCAATATCATTTTGATATAAAAAATCTGAAGCCATATGAATTGTTTGGCAAGGATTTGAATTATCACCTATTTGATTTACATTTATTTGATTAATTGTTAAAGGGTCAGGAATAGTTATGGATGGAGTTTGATTTCCATTAAATGTACTTGCAACTACATTGTTTCCGAATGAAGACATTATATATCATAACACAAGTTTTAAATTTACGGTTGAGCAAGTTTCATAAACACCGTTCCAAATTTATCAGCTGGATCTGCTCTGAATACATATAATCCATTTACTTGTGTAATTTCTTCAATCGGAGGAACGTTATTTGTGTCTACGATAGGCAAACCTCCAAATCTAACTTTCATTTTATTTTCTTTTGCAGCCATATTCAAACTTGTAACACCGGGGGTACCACTTGGACTTCCATCAATATCCATTATGATATTAGCTCCAATCATTTGCAAGGTTGTTCTTGTTACTTTATTTTTAGCACCAATAAACACACCGTCATTAACTTTAATATTCTTATCTAAAACAAAATCATTTCCAAAAGAAGACATTATATATATAATATTATATTACAAATTTTTTATTTTACAAAAAATGTTGGTGCAAGTTTCGGTAATTTATTGTTTAATGGATAAATATTGGGAAATGAAAACATAGCATTTTGTTTTGTAATTTTATCACCGTGTCCTAATGTATATGATTTGAAACCTGACATAGGGTCCACATTAGAAACTCTTGCTGGTGGTCGTAAATCTTGAATTGTTTTGCAAGGAATCATCATCATTGAAGGACTTCTAAATCCTGAAGTTAACATTAAATTTGGTAAAGTAACATTTATTTTCCCTAAAGACTTTCCTAGATTTTTAGAATTGATTTGTCCAGCTTGTTCAACCATATATTATTTATAAATAAATAAGTTTTACAAAACAACTTCAATCATTCTACCCATACCTATGCGAAGTGTAGAAGTACATTCACAAATTACAAAAGTTTCGTTATCACCACCGGGAATAGCTTCTTGCAAAGCATCTGTGCCCGCTTGTGTTTGTAAGAAGAATTGAGAGTTCAAACCACGTGTATCTAGGCCACTAAGACTACGAACATTCATTTCGGAAGGCATATTAAGCCTTAACATAGCAGTCCAATAAGAATTATACCAGTTCTCCAAAGAATTTATTTTGCATCCAGAATCAACAGAATAATTATCCGCTTTTCCTATAGTTAGTAAATTGAAGGCATCCAGAGCGGTTGCTCTATAATTTGGATAATAAAGTGAATTTATATTATATTGAAAAGATTGAATTTTTCCTGCATAAAATCTAAAATATGACGGCACATAAGTTGCTCCAATTTTATTATCAATTTTATGCAAACCTGCATTTGTTGAATTATAAGTTGAAGGTCTTTGCACGGCGTACAAATTATCTAAACATTGAGTAGATAAAGAAAATCTAGTTGATTTGTCCATTTTTGTTTGGGAATCCAAGAATGTAAAATAATTTTTAAAAGGCACCTCAATAAATGAATCTTCTCTTAATTTACGTTCCACGGCGCTATCATAAACACCATTTGAAAATGTAATTGTTTCAATTGTAAAATGCAAATCTTGTAATTCCCAAGAAGCTTTTGCAGCAAGTTCTGCTGCCCCAGTTCCGGCAAAACCATTTCCGGCTCCTAATGATTTTTGGTATGCCCCTAAAACTTCAGGACCGTGCATATAAAATCGTATTTGTATACTTGGTAATAATGCTGTATCAATATAGTCTGGACTTGCTTCGCCTATAAATTGTAAAAAGTTGTTTAATATATATGGTCGTAATTCTGTATAATAGTCATCAGTATTTACATTTATTTCTTGATTTTTTAAAACTCTTTGATACGAAACTTCTTTATTCAACGTTGTATTTATATTATCCAACACAGTTGAAACCGTTGAATATTGTTGCATACCACTCGAAATTTGAATTCCACCGCTGTAAATTTCTACCCTTTGAATAAGTTTTTCTATACCGTTTGGTAATGTTGTTATAACTACATCAGCCTGTGCCGCAGCGTTGGTGCAAGCAATATTAGTTTCATTAGCACGACCTTGACAATGCAAACTTAGGCTTTTCATATTTATTAAAGAGTTCACAGGTAAATTTAAAGTTATTACACCATATGGACCTACTCTTGTCAAATTTGTTGTTTCTAATCTATAATAGTTGGTGGAATATCCGTTTAATTTTTGAAGACCAAATGCAAGGCTATAAGGTAAAGACATTTTCTATAATATAATAAATAAAAAATAAAAAAATTGTTCATTGAGAATACTCTTTTAATTTCAAAGAAATTGCAAAATTAATGGATTGTTCTGTACCATTTTTTGACAAGGCTGTTGGAATTAATCTAGATTTATTATCAGTTATTGAAATTCGTAATTGAGAAAATTGTGAAGCTTGTACATCTATACCAAAGTTTTCATCAAAATCTAAATATGAAATAAATTTACTAGAAATATCGGAAGGTAATAATACTTTTCCTAAAATGTCGCTACTTATTATTTGATTTTGATTTATATTGTTTGAAAGATTAGTACTTTGTAAATTATTTGTTGGTAACGTGGTAATTCTTAAATAAATAGCATCATTTGTTTGTAAATTACCCGGAAATTTAGATTTAAATAACAAATCTGGTGTTTCAATATCAAATAAATTTGATAATCCTGCGACAGATTTATTTGTTCGTCCTCCTAAAATTTGATCAACATCATTATATTTCCCAGGAGAATTAAATATAGCAGTTAATGCATTACCTAATGCACTGCCTGGAACAGTTTGGAAATCACCGGTAATTGAAAATGCAACAAATTTAATGTCTGGTGCAGCCTTACTAAGTTGTATATTAAAATGTCCAGAAATAGCCTCATATGTAACGGTTACGCTATCAGCGGGTGCAACAAAATTAAAGTTGGCTACAAGAACATTTAAAATAATGGTTTCTAAAATTGATTTTAAATCATCTAAATTCGTGTAATTTCCATCTGGTATTCTACATTCATATAAATCATTTGTGCTTATTTTTGCTATATAAAAAATACCATTGTATTCATTGATGGTGTACCAAGTTTTTGCGGCGGAAAAAGAATTTAAAATAATTTTTAATCTATTCGTGTTTCTATAATTTGTTAATTGTGTCGGAACATTTATATTTATTATTCTTGAATCACCAGTGGTTGATAAATCTTCACTAGATAAATAAAGGGTTCGTTCAGATATTGGATTCATTATTATCTCTATTTAATATATGAATATAATTTTTATTTTCATCAATTTCTTTTTGAGCGTCCCTTTTTAATGGTAATGGAATATCCACAACATTTCCGTTATACATTTTTTCATAAAATTCAGGTCGTGCTATATAATCATCAATAATTAATTCTAAATAAAATGTACATAAATTTGGATATAATATCTGAGAATTTTTCATTAATTGTTCACGTTCCATAATTTACCAAAATATTATTTTTGTTGTCTTTTATTGTATTTTTATTTATATTTGTATATTTATTTGATAACGATGTATTTACATTTCTACTAAAATTTGTCATTCTTTGAGGACCTTTGTTGGAAATATAATCTGCTAACATTCTAGCTTCTAATGGTGCATCGTCGTGTAAATAATTTGCATCAATGTCAAAATTGACTCCTAATAGCCCTAATGGATTTAAATCTTCTGAAATTTGGTGGTTAAATTCATAACTATTTATAACTTTCAACATTATTTATTGACATATTTCTTGCATCTTTTAAAGCATTTCCAAAAGTATAAATATCAAGCCCCGTCCCTATAGTGTTTAACGTTGATTTTAATAAATTAACTTTATTAACTTTATTGTTTTTTGGTAATTGAAAAAACTGTTTCAAATTATGTGGAGATGTTAAATATTCATAAGGTTGTTTGAATAAATCATAAGGATTTTTGTTTTCAAAATAATGAAACAACTTTCTATTTGAATTTGATGGTATTTTCAAGGCTCCGGCTGTGGCCCAGTCCGTCAACACTCTATGAATGTTTTGTGGTGCATTTCCAACAATCTTAGGAATATGTAAATGAGAAAGAAATGGATTGAAAGTTGTTGATTTAACATTAAAGTTTTCACCGACGTGTATTGCTTTTGCCCCGCCTAATGAGGTTCCTAATAATTCTATTTGATGATTTGGGTATTTTTCCAAAGTTTTCAAATAAACATTTTCAGCGCGTTTGAAAGATTTTTGTTGTGAATGTTTTCCTTTAATTACTGAAAGAATATCTACTTTGTCCTCGTTCAAAAATGACGGGTTTGAGCTTGCCCCGTGGTATGCTATATGAATCTTGTTTTTTCCATTATTAAAAACCGCTGCATCATATGATGACAAATGTGGATCTAATTTGAATTTATTTCCAAAAATTTCCTTATCCATTTGTTGTTGAGCATTTGTAATTGTAAAATGTTCATATCCACCCGGGTAATTCAACTCCGGTGTATAATTTCTTGATCCTAAATATGTTGAAATACCCACTTGGTATGCTTTCTCTCTTAATTCATTTGAAAATACTTGTTTTATTTCTTTTGCTTGGAGTTCGGCTAATTCTTTAAATAATGTGTTTAATTGAAATTTGTAATCTTGTTTTATCTTTTTATTCCTTTGATCATTATAAGAGTCTTTTTCATTTTGGAAAGTCTTTCTTTTAAAGGAGTATTCTTTTACTTTGGACTTGGAAATTATATTATAGTTGGTCTTACAAAAATCATTTTGGGAATAAATCTTGGAACATAAATGCTTCTTCATTTATAGTTAAAACGCACATTTTTTTTGAGTAGTTTCCCTTCAATAGAATACATATATTTTGTCTATATATCAATAGCCTTATATGAAAAAGTATTTTTAAAGCAAAAAGTGTTTTTATAGTGAAAACGCACATTATTTTTGAACAGTTTTTTTGTCAATAGAATACATAAATATGATATGCAATAATATGCTTATGTATGCTTGTGCTATGCTCTTGTGTGCTAAGTGTAAAACAAAATTGGGAAACAAATAAATATATATATAAACTACTATTACAATTGGCTGTCTATTTCAGCTATAATCCCGGTCACATGCCGGTGTTGCACAAAGCTAATTGCTCTCTACAAAAGTACTCAGCAAAGGTCATCGGACGGTACTATTTTATTTTCAGTGCTTGAGTCAGAAGACTCTGAAAATGCCGGTTGAGGAGGAATGGGTTGGCTAGAAGCAGTCCTAAAAGTGTTGGACCACAACATAAACTCAGCTTTAAATTGGCGCAATTCAGCCATCTCGTGTTCCATTGCTTCAAGCTTGCTATGCATATTTTCTGCCAATGCTTTTAACTTTTCTTGGACATTGCGCCTGCATTTTTTTTCCTCGTTCAAGGCATGCATAGTGACCCAAGGGCCACTTTCACGAAACTCTTCCCAATTTTCTGGGCCACAGTTATCCCAGTGAGAGGGCCAATTGCCTTCTTCGTCAATAAGGTCGTCGTCAATATCCTCATCGGGTTGGTCATACATACCATATTCGTCGTAGACATGTTCGTCTTCCTCCTCGTCGCCATCTTCTTTTTTTTCTATCTCTTTTCGTGCTTCTTCGGACAATTGGCAGGCAGCCATTTCGTCAACTAAAGCTTCAGCACTAGACGTGCCAGCAGTCGTGTTCAAAACACCTCCTTCCTGTTGTTGAAGTATTTTTAGGATATCAGCCATTAGCTGTACTTGGGTAGGAGGTGAGACGACCTCTTCGTTTTCCTCTTCACTGTCGGAACATTCCGCCTTGGCTTTTCCTTTTTTTTTTCTTTTCGCGCGCCATTCTCTTCTCTTTTGTGTGATGGCCGCAGTAACTAATGCGGTCACCGCCAGCCACACTTTTCCCACAACGACGTTTCTCGCCAAACTTATCCTCTATTTGAAACTGACACGTACCATCGGTCGAACCCGAAACAGTAATACCAACCGAGGCTTGAGACATGTTTATAGTTCTACTATAGCGTTTGAAGAGATAGTAGATAAGTCACACTGAAAGTAGACGTGTTCGCTGAGACCAGATTTTGCCCGAATCTCCAAACAGATACCTTGCTCCACTAAACGTTCAAACACACAGTCAAGACAACCGTAAACACACTTCTCGAATGTGAACGAGAGAAGCGCAAATAAGATTGCGCCAAAAGCTAACGTAAACAAAAGCTTACGGTATTTGAGCACCAAGACAAACAAAGATACAGCACCAATTATTTGCAGAAAAACCCCGTAATTCCGCTCCAATATATCCGTAAAATAACTTTGAAATAACCTGAAGAAAACAGGCTGCATACAGTAGACCCCTACGCGTTTGTTAGGGCGTAAAAGGATTTGACCCTTGTCTTAAAGCCTGTTGCTTGCATCTGGTGCCTCTGAGAAAAAAAATCGATCGATCGAAATATTCTCGATAATGAATTATCTCGCGCGGATATTTCTCGATGAAGAACTATCTCGGTCGAAAAGTTCTACAAGTAGAATCTACATAGTTAATACACAACGCAAAATATTCTTGTGGAAGAATCTTTTGATCACGAATTTTCTCGATGAAGAATCTTTTGATCACGAATTTTCTCGATGAAGAACATTTCGATCGAGAATTTTTTCGATGTAGAACATTTCGATCGCAAGAAGGCTACTCTGATAATAAGGGTACTCCCGCCTATACTCACAACTTTCCGAGCACTGACAAAAACTTTCAACGGTAAATATGTTTGAAACACAGTGTGAAGAGGTTACAGATGACTATATTGCTGAAGGAGAGTTGGAATCCCACGAAATTGAAGTGAATCGTGCAAAGGAGAACATTTTGTTACGTTTGGGATTATCTGAGAGCCCTAAGCTGTACGGTTCGGGTTCCAACCTTGCCATCCCTTCACTATTCCAAAAAAAGGAAGTTAAACATGGGGTGAAGTACATAACCGTTGGCCATGTGGTCAAAAACCGAGTGATAGAATGCAAATATGAAATAACTCCTGCAGGTGTTGGTGCGCTTAGTTCGGATGAGGAACTGTTTTTATCAGTTTTGCAGAAGCTTGGACCAAGCGACAAGGACATGTGGTTTAACCACGTCCTCACCACATTGGGTAACTATGAGGTGGGAAAGGCTCACAAAGAACATGAGCGCGAGGAGGCTGAAAAGGAAGCCAAGTTTAAGAAAAAACTTAAGGCTGCGGAATTGCGAGCTCTCCTCGAAGCTGCTGAAAAGGAGGAAGAAGAGGAGTTGGCAAAGGTCGTCAATGCGAAAGAAGAGAAAGGCGTTTTAAAACGTTTGGCTGGAGCCGTGGCTGATACAGCAAAACAGTTTGCTGAAGCCAATAAGGCTCCTAAGACGGGCAATTAAGAGACATGAAACGTAATAGCATAGTCTAGCAGTGAAAAGATAACATGTAACAAATAGAATACTATGTATACAAAAAAATATTCTTTTATTACAATTGGTGTATTGTTTCTATGTTTCCTATTCGCATCTTGTATCTATTTCGCATCTTGTCTTTTCTAGAGGGATACCTCGTCAAACATGGCAGCGCATCGCGTGCGTAAATACATGACGTCGTCCTCGAAGTAGTAGATATCAAACGTGTTCACCTCGTCATCGGAGTCGTTTGAAACAATACAATCGCGGCACGTCTTGTATTCGCATACACCACACTCCCATCTTAGTTGTTTCAAGGGGTTTGCAACCTTGCGATCCGGTTGGCGTTCGACGTAGTGTTCGCATTTGTCCTCACTCCGCGTCTTGTCCAGTGAACGTTTCAGGGCGTTGCAATGCCAAATATATCGGCGAGTGTGTTTGCAAGGGACAAACGCCATAAGTTCTTGAGGAATCCCGAAGATATCCTCTTGAACAAGATCGGTTTGAACCCTTTGCTCCTTGGTAACCACATCGCCGGGATGAGCACGTGGTTCAAGGATCGGAACTGAAATATCAGTTTCTAATAAGTCTATTTCTATTTCCTCGGCAATTTTAGCTTTTTTTGCACGAGTTGCACGAACCATAGTTGTGAAAGTTATAGGGTTGTGGGGGTTGTAGGAGTTTTCAAGTTATGAATAACCTTAACTTTAGGTTAGAGTTCATATAGTTAGTCAGTCATAATATTCGGAGTACAGCAAGTACTCCTATAAAATTCTTTTGTATTTGAAAAGAGTTTTTCTTTTATTTTATCATATCTACCATAATAACTTGTCGGCATAGAATCCATTAGAGCCTTTCACAAGTCTATCTTTATTATGTCTTAGTTTGTAAAGTTTTCTCCTATTTTGTGCGTACTCAATACCTTTTGATTTAATGTAAGAAGGATAGTCTAACATTCCACACGCACCAATACTAGCTAGTTTCTTACTTCTTATGAAAGACATCCAATTTCTTGTTTTTATTTGTTGAAAGTTTCACATAAACATTTAATTTTTTTGCGTTCTTTCTTGTGTGTTTACTTATTGTGTAATTACAAGCCATTTTGTTTACAATAAGGATGAAAATATTAGAGCTCTTTTGCGGGACAAAATCCTTTTCCAAAGAAATGCAAAAAATGTACGCACATTGTGAAATTACGACTTTCGATATTCTTCATAAATATGATCCTACAATAAACGGAGATATTCTTCAATGGAATTACAAAGAAACATATTTACCAAATGAATTTGATATAATATGGGCTAGTCCGCCTTGTACCGAATATTCTAAAGCACACCGGCGCAAACCACGAAACCTCATTTTGGCCGACAACATAGTAAAAAGAACCATTGAAATCATAAATTACTTTGAACCGAAATATTGGTTCATAGAAAACCCGGCCGACGGTGGGTTGTTACAACATAGAGACTTTATGATTCCATTATGTATGTACAAGCACACTTGTTGTTATTGTAGATATGGTTTTCCATATAGAAAAATGACTAATATTTGGACAAATATGAACGGTTTAAATTTGAAAATATGTAATAAATTAACGCCTTGTGATAGTAAACAAAAGTATGGTAAGCATTTATATACCGCCCAACGTACACAATCATCAAATTCCAAAGATAATATAGGTGTAAATGATGCTTATGTAATACCACCACAATTATTGAAAGAATTAATTCAAGATTTACATTGTAGGGACAATAAATTCATTGAAATTCCTACGAAATGCTGATGGATGATTTTGTTTCTTATGTAGATCAATAAACAAAAAGTCGTGTGGGTTTTGAATTGACTTCTTATATACATCATCAAATACTTCTTTTGATATTTCACCCGCACATTCTTCGGAAATACAATCAATTTCTTTCATATTTTTGTTGCGAAATACCAACATATGTGTTAAATTTCCACGAATAGCTTTCAATAGGCCACCGCTATTTGAGGTGTATGATTATGTAGCAAACAAAAGAGTTGTCCCTAATGCAGAATCTTTTAATTTTCCCATATGTCTATGTTTGATAACTAAGTTACTTAATTTGGAAGAAGGTTTCATAACGTCGGAGCCTTGTACATCATCAAAAAATACCACAATTATAGGCTTTTTACCATTGTATTTATGGATTGGAGGTTCAAAATCAGAATCTGAAAATTCTAATAATAATTCAGATGGAATATCATATATATTAATATCTTTTCTTTTCAATAACGACATTAATTTCTTATATTTTTTCAATTTTTCGTGATATTCTTCATAGTCGGTGGCTTCTTCATTTAATATATTTTCAATCTTTTCGGGAACATCTTTTGTTGGCTCTAAAACATCAATATCGTCATCTAATGGAAGATCTTTAAAATAATGTTTATTGTTATGATATGTTGGAGACACCAAAATTAATCTATCTAAAGCATTATTATTTTTCATCAATCTTAATAAATTAGATAAAGCTGTGGTTTTGCCCACACCTCTTTTCGCCACGGCCAAAATAATTCCGTGGAGTTGAATAAAATCAGGTTCGGTGTTTATAGTAAATGCTGAATTTTTCGGTAATTGAATTCCATATTTTTTGTCATTTATTTTTTGAAAAGACATCAATAAATTCAAAAGTTTCCTTATAATAAATATTAAAATTCTGGAAATAAAGATTTATATGTTTTATGAAATTGTTTATCGTTATCTAAAACATCATTATAAGTTGGAGGTTGTAAATTTTCATTTTTTCATAATTTTTTTTCATTTTTCATTTTTGATTTTTTGGATCTTTTTATTATAACTTCAGGTTCACTATCACTAGATTCACTAGAATCACTTTCAACAACAATAACTTCCTTTTTTTTCTTTGATTTTTTAAAAGATTCTTTTTTTTCAGGAATTTCTTTTTCAATAGATTTATGAATAATTTTAGGTTTAATTGTTTGTTGAATTTTTTCTTGAGCTTCTTGTAATTCTTTTTATTTTCTAATTCTTTTGCAAGTTTAATATCTTTTTTAGCATCAGCATTCTTTTTTCTAGTGTCCATAGCTTTTTGTCTAGCTATTTTTAGTCTCTCTAAAGTAGCTTCGTCCGTAATTTTTTCACCTTTTTTAAATCCCATATTACAATATATAAGAAAATAATTTTCTAATAATTTCTAATCTTTTCTAAAAACAATTTAAATTTTTAAAAAGAGTTTTTCAATGTTTTAATCAAATATATTTTTTATTATTTTTTATTTCCTATATAATTTCTATAATATTTTTATAAATAATTTCTAATCTTTTATAAAAACAATTACAATTTTTAAAAAGAGTTTTTTAAATGTTTAAATCAAATATATTTTTTTATTATTTTTTAATTCCTATATAATTTTATATGATTTTTATATGATTTTTATAAATATTTTCCTAATCTTTTATAAAAACAATTACAATTTTAAAAAAGTTTTCAATGTTTTAATTAAATATATTTTTTATTATTTTTCAATTCCTATATAATTTTATATGATTTTTATATGATTTTTATAAATATTTTCTAATCTTTTATAAAAACAATTATAATTTTTAAAAAGAGTTTTTTAAATGTTATAATCAAATATATTTTTTATTATTTTTTAATTTCTATAAAATTTCTATATTATTTTTGTAAATAATTTTTACTCCTTTTCTAAAAAACATATTTATATTTTAAAAAGAGTTTTCAAATGCTATATCAAAATACTTTTTATTTATTTCAATTCCTATATAATTCCTATTCAAATTTTTTGAAACAATTCCTGAAGTGCCGATACCACAACAAGGATCAATGACTAAATCATTTTCATTAGAATATGTTTTTATTAACCATTCAAATAAATTATATGGTTTCGCACAAGGATGTTTGCTTTTATAATTTCCATTAGAAAACTTTATTACACTTCTAGGAAATCTTTTACCATCTAAACATATAGTAGGTGTCCTATCCGTATAATGAGTATATAATTATGTTCTAGGTCCTTGCCCTTGTCTAACATATGGTTTATTACCTTCAATTTTTATTGGATTATAAGTTGGTAAACGTTTATAAAATACATATATCATTTCGTGTGATCTTAAAGGCATTTGATTAGCGTGGTAAAATCCTAAAGCCATAGTTTTTTCATAGACTAAATCGTATCTAAACCATTTTTTATTGCTTTCAATGATATTATGTCCATATTTTGTTGTTGTTGTAAATATATAAACACATTTCTTTTTGCCTATTCTTTTTAAATGTATCCACAATTGATCCAAATCAATAACATCTTTATCCCAAGAACAATTAGTCTGATTATACGGCAAATCACATATAAATAAATCTGCCGAATTACTTTTAATTGTTGGTAAAATTGTAAAGCAATCATTATTATATATTTCATACATATTTTTACTTTTATTTTTTTGTGAGTTTCAAAACAATTTAAAAAATAGGTTATACTTTATATCAATGGAAAACATTAGTGAATCATATCCAAAGTATACTAAAGTTACATCAAAGAATGGAAAAGTTTATTATAAAAAACCCCTAGACACAAATAGAAGAGACAAAAATAAATATTATGAAAATCATAAAATAAAGTTACAAAAACAAATGACTATACAAAGAATTATAGAAAATAAAAATGTATCTATGATCACTTTGAAAAAACATAATATAGACAAAATTGAAATAATAAACATTTTTTCTAATAAAATTAAAGAGTCTCCTGAAAATTTTGACAAACTTCTTGATATTCAAAACAAATTCATTGAAAAATTAAAAGTAACAAATACCACTTAAAGATTACGTTACATTATAAGTATAATAAAAATATTCTATAATAATATGTCACCTAAAAAGAATAAAGATGAAAAGAATAAAGGCAAAGCACCTATGTCACAATCAAAAAAAACAAATTTGAAAAAGATAAAGAATTATAGGGCCGGAAATTTTAAGGCATCAAGTTCTAGACAATTGACTCAAGAACAATGGAATAAAATAACAAAATTTGAAAAAGAAAAAATTAATGATGATTTTACCAAAAAAGATAAAAGGGAAACACTACAAGATTTAATTGAAAAATATGAAAATGATAATGACAAAAAGAAAAATAAACCCGAATTGATTTCTAGGCAAGAATATGAAGAACAATTTACAAATAAAAATGTGACAAAAGAATTTGTTGATAAAGGTGGAAATTCCGGAATAAGTATGAAAATAAATTTCAATCG